>OOFB01038417.1:7566-19844 GCA_900323305.1 Trachyrincus murrayi
CATCTAGTAGTTACTAACCTAAGTCCTTCCTCTAGGTTTACATCATCTAGTAGTTACTAACCTAAGTCCTTCCTCTAGGTTTATGCCACCTGACGATCCTTTGGGACGACACGGGCCAAGCTTGGAGAACTTCCTCCGCAAGCGGCCCGTTGTTCCAGAGCATAAAAAGCAGCCGTGTCCCTACGGTAAGACATCCTCTTCATATCTGATGTTCTCCTACAACGCCCCGCGTTCCACATATTCTCATTCATCCCTTGTTGTTTTGTTTTCCTCCAAAAGGAAAGAAGTGCACGTACGGACACAAGTGTAAGTACTACCACCCGGAGCGCGTGGACCAGCCGCAGCGCTCGGTGGCGGACGAGCTGCGCGCCTTCGCCAAGCTGTCGGCGGTGAAGACCATGAGCGAGGGCGCGCTGGTCAAGTGCGGCGTCGGCCTGGCCGGCGCCAAGGAGGGCGGCTGCTCGGAGGCCAAGCGCGTGCCGCCCAAGCGGCAGTCGGACCCCAGCATCCGCTCGGTGGTCTGCGAGCCTGAGGAGACGCCGCCGCCGCCCGTGGCCCGCAAGCCCGAGGCGAGTTCTGTGCCTTCGCTGATATCGGCGCTGAGTGTGCCCACCATGCAGCCCGCCAAGAGCCACGCGGCCGGAGCCCTGAACACGCGGTCAGCCAGCAGCCCCGTTCCCGGCTCGCACCGTTTCTCCCACAGCTCCCTGGAGCACATGTCCAGCGTGCACTACCCGCCCATCCTGGTGACCAACAGCCACGGGGCCTCGGTCACCTACAGCGACCAGTTCCCCAAGTACGACTCGGTCAGCGACCACGGATACTACTCGCTGCACAGCGACTTCTCCACCATGAGCATGAGCAGCATGCACAACGTGGACAGCTTCTGTAGCGTGGAGCACGAGCACGGCGGTGGCGGGGGAGCGTACCGGCGGCCCGGACCCAGCCGCTGCCCCGAGTCCTGCCTCAGCCAGTCCAACAGCGACTCCTTCTCCTCCTACGGAGAACTCTACCCCGGCTCGGTGGACGGGAGCTTGGACGAAAGTCTGAAGGGTCCGCGGCCACCCTCGCTGAGCCAGGCGCAGATCCACGCCTTCTCCCACGGCTTCCGCCGCGACGCCCTGACTCGCGTGCACAGCTACGGCCCCGAGGAGCCCACGCTGGGGCCCCGGAAGGCGTGCGGCGGCCACTTGGCGCCCCACATCCAGCACGTGCCGGTGGGCGCACGGTCCAGCTGCCCGGGAGACTACCCCCAGACCCAGAGCGTCCTGCCCTCTCTGTCCGCGCAGCCCGCCCGCTCTCTGGGCATGACGCGCATGGACAGCATCTCGGACTCGCGGCTCTACGAGAGCAACCCCATGCGGCAGCGCGGCGGGCGTCCCCCGCTGTGCCGCGAGCAGCACGCCAGCTGGGACCCGCTGCCGTGCGTGGGCGATTCCTATGGATATCACTCGTACCCGCTCAGCGCCAGCCTCATGCCGTGCTGCGAGCGTGTCATGGTGCGCAGCATGCCCGACAAGATGGAGCAGATCTGGAAGTCTCCGTGGGAGACGCCGCCCCCTCCCCCTCCGCCCACCGCCGAGCGCCACGTCGCCCCGGAGCAGCAGTACCAGACGTACCGCAACCTGTGCAACATCTTCCCTGCGTACGTGGTGCACGCCGTCATGGAGAAGAACCCCCACCTGACCGACCCTCAGCAGCTGGCGGCCGTCATCGTCACCAAGCTGAGGTCCTGCCACTGAGCGGCCGCCTGCATTTATTTACATTTCCCACAATGCTCTGGGGCCGCTCTGATGTACGAGGAACGCTACCGGCTCTTAACGGGTAGATGGCGGTTTGTTTGTTTGTTGTTATGATAATAGTGGCACCTTGAGCCACGTTGTTATTATCTGGAGATTTGCATTCGGGATTAGGCGGCATTTCCCAGGCGTTGCCATGAGCAACGCCGCCCTCAGGAGTATCTGGAGAGTACTACATTACAACGTCAATCTGAAAGTACTCTTTCCTCAGTCAAAGTCAGTCCAACGTTTGGATTTTTCACGTATCAAAACTAAGACTGAATATTGTTTGTGGTGCATTTTCATATTCCCTCATTTTAAAACTCTGATCGTAACACACAACACCTGGGAAGCTTCTTAACAGCCACGTAGCACATGCATGGATATTCATCCAACTTTATACTAAATATACGTTTATATATTGTATATATCCACATTATGTCTTAAGGCTTTTAAATATCAGACCATTCTCCACTCTGTGGCTCAACATGGTTAGTATTAAAACATGTATATAACTATTAAAGTCATGGCTTGATGTGTTAACTGAGGCCACATTGACCCACTGGACTACTTGTGACTAGCAGCTCCATCAGTTAGCTAGCCTATGAAACAACACAAGCTAGCTGAGGTTCACACATCTGGATTAGTCTCAACACCTGGATTAGTCTGACAGCTGGATTCAGGCTGGAGTCAGTGGGATCCCCCAGGTGTTTGTGTGTTTATGAATCGGGGGTGAACTACGAGAGGTTAAACGATGGGTGACGGTCCCCAGGGTTGCGCCCGCTGTACAGAAGACTAGCGTGCTGTTTTGTCGTCGTGTTTCTCCAGAGGAGCGCGAGGGAGGCTGGGTCTTTACCTCACAGCATGACGCCTTATCTCCGATCGACCCCATGCTTCAGCCATCCTCTCGTTCGCTGCTCCGCCGCCTCCTCCTCCTCCTCCTCCCTCCACGTGTAAAGAGATCTATTTTCTCAGTTTCTCCTCACAAAGCTACTATTTTGGTAGAACTGAAAAGGCGTGCGCTGGAAAGGCCGGGCGAGAGAAACGCACACGTCTTTGTACATAGAATTCACACGAAGCCATCATTAATGAGACATTAATAAGCTGCTAAACAATGCCAAAAAATGAATCTATTTAGTGTATTTACTACTATTCCTTTAGGAAACAGGTCAATACGGAGAAGGTGTGGAGGGGGGTAGGCATCTGGCTCCAGGGTAATGGGTAGACTGAGGACATTGGGGAAGGAACCCACTATGTTTTGTTTGCGAGTCCAACACCCGAGGCACTACTGCACCGTCCTGCACCATGGTTGTCCCGGTTCGGAGGACAGTGTTTCAACAGTTCATTTGGTGTAGTTTTCCGTCCCGTGTATTTATTGCAGATTCAGGATTTTCTAACATATATATTTCTGGAAGATGTTTCTATGATGCTAAGTTGGCACAATTGAGATTTTGTCAGAATTAATTTTGTTGGAATATCAAGTGATATTCGTCAATGGAAATTATATCGCAAGGAACTCTGCAACTATATTAATCGTAAAAAAAAATATATATCTTTGTAAAAAGTATTTTATGCTATCTGACGACCTTGTTCTGGACTTGGGTTCAGAAGCAAGGCTCAGACTTCTTATGACCTGTAAGTACATCCAACACGTGCACCCTGATTCAAAACAACACACCCGAGAAGGTATCATAATGTTTTCTACTTTCTGCTTTTTCACAAAGTAGGAAGAGGAATGGTATTGCCTTGCAGTCTAGTACACACCTTCTTACGTTTTAACTAAAAGTTCCACCTCTAAAACAGCACTACACGGCCCAGCGCTCCGAGGAGTTCGGCTAAACGTGGACGTTATTGCTTGAGAAAGCGACGTATTTCTTGACTATGTTCTTGTGATGCACTTTGATATCCAGCACATTGAGGTTCTAAGGTTGGCTTTCGTTGGTGTCATTTGAATGCATGTATATATGTGCTAAATATACATTATAGTTGTCGTAGTGTCACCAGCTCAGTTGTACTAGGTTGTTCGCCCCTCATACGTGACATTGTACCATAAATGTATAGACTGGTACACATGTAGACAAAGAACGAGACGTTGTATTCAATGTAAAACTATGCTCGTTTTTTGTCCTGAAACTTAACTTAATTTGTCCAAAATTTCAGCAATAGTGAGTCTCCTAGTATCGCCCAGGCCTGGCAGTTAAATGGCCACGGCTTCGCATCGGAAACGTTACTATTAACTACTAACTAGGAACTTACTGCTCACATTACTAAAGACACTCAAACGTTTCAGTCGGTGACATCAGTGCCTTGCTACAGCAGCCCCAGGAGAAGTCCCATGTTGCTTAGCGACCAGATGCTTACCTCGTAATCAAAGGGGGGGTACTGTACCACGTTTACAAACACTTTGACACGCAGACACGTCCTGTCATGTGGTATTTTTATCATAGTGTCTGGAGGACAACAACGCATGGCGTTTTGTTTTGTGGGAACTGTGACTTGAAACGTTATTCCAGGGGAACTAGGAGTTAAACAGTAGACCACTGAGTCCTATCGCCTGAGTTGGTTTTACCATCCTTAGAGATAAAGAACCTCATGTTGTTGTTGTGTATGAGGTGAATTAAGAGTTGCCACTATTTTCTGCTATCAAATTAATTATAATATTTAATCAACAGACACACCGTGAATATGACAAAGAAACTAAAGTACCAAGTGTGACCTTCTCGTGCGTTGGTCCAAATAAAAGTACAAACTTAATGTTTTACAAAAAAATGATCAAATTGCAATTTGAATCACTCCAAACTACGAGGTTTGTGGTATTACTCCTCGTTGTAGATCGTTTTTAAATCAAGCCTAAACTAGACTTGTCGTGTTCTAACTGCTGTGTGAGGACTACCAACGTGCTACGATCGGTAGAAGGAAAGACAGCCCTTATTTGATTGTTGCTCTTCCCAAAAGAGTTTTTGGGTTCTGAGGACTTTGTTTTTTCATGAAATGAGATAGGGGGCGTCCTATCCGTTCATGAGAAGGTGAAAATAACTAAATGTTTCTTCCTGTGAAACAATCGGATCTCAAAGGCTGCCGTCGAGGTTGTTTCTGGCATCTGGCTTAAGGTTTGCGTGCTGCTCCTTCTCCACTCCCCCTTCATCTCGTGGAAGTGAAAGACACGGCCGTTAAGTCCCCAGGAGAATACAAGTGAGGCTGGCTGTTGTTAACGAAGGATGCTAACAATGAGGCCTGCCACCAAAGTGATCTGATGGTTTACCCCATGGTAGCGTGGCGCTACATCAGTTTGAATTTTGATATTTAAAATTTGTATTTGAATTGAAAAGTTGTAAATGCCCAACGCACCCACATATCCGTGAGACAGGGCTTTTTATAGACAAAAATAAGTGTAACTAATTAAAAGAATAATTTAAACTGGTGATTTGTACTAGCCCAGGAGTCACCACTAGAGGGCAGTGGGGTGCTGTTCCTTGGTCCAGCCCCCTGGTTCACCTGCACTACTCACACCTTTAAAGAGCGACTTGCAGGTTTGCATCCCCGGGTGATTCATGTGGGGAAAGTTTGTAGCAAATCGATTTGCAAAATATATTTACTATTTTATTTATGCATTCCTCTTGCCATAGTGATTCTACTTGTCATCCACTCTAGCGCTTAGCTTACCTTCAGCTACGTCACGTTCAAGTTAGCTTTTTGGTCTGCGCGTGAACTTAGCGTTACAAAAACTATTCCAGCTGTAATTCCACCCACTTGCTACCCACACATTAGTTACCCGGGGCATGCCAACCTGTAAGTTACTGTTTCCTATACGTCCATGCCCCCAGCGGTCACCTGCTGGGTGCCCCCAGCGGTCACCTGCTGGGTGCCCCCACCTACCCCCTACATCTTGTTTTAAAGGGACGCAAACAGCTAAGCCACAAATGTCTAGAATTGACTTTTGCTTGTTGATACAAATTGTATCTATAACTTGATTGTAAAATAAATACAAAAAATACGTAGAAAAAAAATAGAAAAGAAGTGTATAGTGTAGAGATAGTTTTATTTAAATGTAGCGAAGAACCTTAACCGCCATAATGTTGGTGACACCGTGTGTCACTGGGAGTAGCCCATTAGTATGTACTAACGCTCTCTGGGTACAACACTTTGTTATTTAAAGGGGCATTCTAGTGCTACACAAGTACTACACAGTTACCTGTGTACACAGATAGCAGTACGTGCTGTGGCCTCTCTGTACATATTCTTGTGTGTGTGTGTGTATATATATATATATATATATATATATATACACACACACAAAGTTAACTTTAAAAGTAAAACAAATGGTAAAGTCACTTGTTATAGCCAGATGGTCATGCAACGTATTGATAGCGTGTACCGCAGACTACATGCTATCCATTTGCTTATCTTTTAGCATGCTAACATGCTAAAGCTAACATGCTAGCACGCTAACGTACTATCACGGTCACACGTACTAGCCTTCTTATAATACATCCATGGTACTAGCGTGCTTTAACATTAGCATGCTAACATGCTAGCACGCTAATGCGCTAGCACGCTAATGCGCTAGCACGCTAATGCGCTAGCACGCTAATGCGGTACTAGCATGGTAACGCGCACTGGCAAGAATTTCGACTAGCACGCTAACATGCTAAAGCTAACATGCTAGCCCGCTAATGCGCTGGGTGCTTTCTAGGGCGTTGAAGTTCATTCTGAATGCTAACCTGTGCACCTTGGGTTAGGGTTAGGGTTCATTCAGCTCTCTCCACTCTAAAGTTTATGCTGTATAGATATTATATCGTCAGTACGCTTTGTCAAACACATTGGACTTGTATTTACCGGACAAGGATTGCCATGGAAACAATTACTCTATTTTGAAGTACAAAATATTATTTTGTAGTTGACATACAAATGTCTGCTGTTAATTTAATGAACAATATCCCTGTATGTTGATGAAGTAGGTGTGTTGAACTGTGTGTTTTTTTACCACGTTTCTTTCACTAAAAGTAGATTATCGTGTTCATATGTGAATTGGCTGGTCTTGCTTTGCCCTGTGACCCACGGGAAGTAAACTATTGGAGTTTATTTAGTCGGTATCGAGTGTGTATTGTCGGTCAGAGTCAATTGTTCAATTGCTGTGACCCAAGTGTTTTGAATGTGTAACTAAGTTGTACAGACACTTGAGGCAAATTAAGTAATGTGTACAAAATATATGGGCTATTCACACGGACGCACGCACACACTCATTGAACTCAAAGTTGACACGTGTAGTGCTGCCAGTATTCTAGTCGTTTGGTTCAATTAAATAAAGACGAAGATGATTGGTTCTCTCTGTGTGAAAAATGCCAAATTTTCAACCGCAAATTCAGTAAATAAGATTTGTCCACAGAACACAGTTGTATGGAGTCTGGAAATGTAACTTAGCGATGCACACATTTGATCCCAATCCTCTTGGGATGGGAGGGCATTTTGGTCAGATCACAAAATGACAGACTTTTATACAGACAATGTTGTGCAGCATATGTACCCGTAGTATTATGCTCCTTATGGGCTGTGACCTCATCAGGCAGCCTTCAAAATATATTTTTCCATGTCCATTTGGAATTCATGAAATATTCTATATTCATACACGAGAACCGATAACGGCGTACAGATGATGACTATAAAGATGATGACTATACAGACGATGTCTATACAGATGTGTTCATTTTATTTTCCAAGTGGAAATACAAAGAATTTGCCAATTGCTCATAAATTTGAAGTCACATAAAACGGACAACACTCAGGTATAAACACACATTCAACGTCACGGACGTTCCTGGTTGTTGTGGAAAGTCAACGCTAATTAAAATGTGCTGAATTTCAATTGATATAGTATAGTATATACTATATAGTATAGTGATATAGTCTAGGTCTGGCGTTTGAAGTGTTGTCTAGATGTAAGCACTCCACACTGAATGGACAGCAGCTTTCTATGGACCAAAAATATCAGATGGACTCTTTGGGTCTCAGACTCAAACAAAATGTAAGTCTTAAGGACATTGTGTTTCTCCCCGTAAATAAAGTATAACTCTCTTTCAAGCTGTCTTATTATTCCACCCATTCTTTGATTGTGTTTGCTTTTTTACATCCATGGAACATTTAATGATTGCAGTGTTCACATTCATGAGATGGATGTGGTGCAAGTTTAAATAGTATTAAGTTGAAAAGACCTGAAACATACCATAACCTTTAGTTTCGAATCATTATTATCCCTTAAAACTATGTCACTTACATCCCTTCCTCACTATTGTCTGTTATTAGACACACTGGTATGTTGTAGTATTCAATTCAGGGGCTATATTGGCATGAAAAAGGCATTGCTTAATATTAATATTGCCGAAGCCAAATAGTGCAGAAAGAAACATGGCTCGAAATAACAATTAGTTTAAATGTGGACTTTTCCCAGTCTCTATATGTTGATGTTGCTTAGCAATAACTGCAATATTAGCAGGATGCTGAATTAACATAATATTCATTCCTGGTCCACTACAATAGGCCTATTAATAATGATGCTAACTTATAATAGTATAATATTAGTTACAATGTGAATAGGCCTAATGATTAAGTAAAGAAAGAATATAATAGAATAGTCTCCAGGATGATGGGCATGTGGGCTGCAGAGCGAGACAAAAGGGTGGACGCTTCATTCGCTCAACGGGATGGTTGCCGCGGGCGGAGCTTCTCTCCTCAAACCCATTTTAGCTGCGGTGCTGTCATCGCTTGGGTGTGGTCTGCTCAGTACCGTTAGGAGGACACCAGACCTCCACGATCCCTCTCCTCTCCCGGGCCGAACTACGGAGGAACCAGCAGTAAACCGTGCGGTGCTCCGTGTGATCCAGAGGAGGACAACAAGACAAGTTGCTGTGAAGTACAAAGGGTTCCGCTTGGCGCCATTGAGGATCTGATGGGCGAAAGTTTCCCCGCAGCTTAAATCATTGACGTGTGAAGTTGTTCACCTAGAAGAGCAGGCCGGACACAACATGCCGAAGACGGTAAGGACGGCTTCTTCTTTCTATTGTTCGTTCTTTTTGTCTTTCCTCCCCTCTTCTCTCGCTCCCTTTCCTCCGTCCTCTCCTCGTCGATGCGCGTCTGTATCGATCACTCATCTAATCGTGTGTTATAACGGCTGGGTGACCATCGATCACTTTTCACTTTGCGTGATTCAGATTTAGATTATGATTTATTAATGTTTTAGTTCCACATTGAAGCCACTAAGCGGCCAGGGAGCGGAAGTCAGCGTGGGGCCTCCTTCCCTCCCTCCCTCCCTCCTTTCTTCCTTTCTTTCTTCCTCTTTGTCAAAGGATCTGATTTATGAAACGTTACACAACTGAACTACAACCATCAATATGTCACAATGTAATGTAATATTACATATACTACATTCATCATTTGTTCCATGGTACATTAGAGCATGTTAGGGGGACAACGTGTCTGGTTTTACTGTGTATTATTACACAGTGCTGTTCAGACATATTATTAACTGTTACAATATTACAATATTCTCTTGTTCATGTCAGGGGGAGGCTGTGTTAGCATCTTAGCCCAGACACAGCTGATGTCTGTCTGTTACATGGAGAACAATGAAGACAATAGAGACTCTAATGATGGATGGGGTCTGATAACCCAGGTGTTATCAGGTGTGTTACAGATGTATGTGTGTGTATATGTATGTGTGTGTATGTGTGTGTATATGTATGTGTATGTGTGTGTGTGTGTGTGTGTGAGAGAGAGAGAGAGAGTTAGTAGTGTTTTCTTACCACAGGCCTTTATCTCTGTGACAGAGAAGTTAAAGTATCCTTAGAATTACATCAACTAGACAGAAGGAATATTCAATTCAACCCTTAGAAGGCATCTAATAAACAGTACTGTGCTGTCGACCCATGCCTTTACAAAACTACAGGTTGTCATGGAGATGGTTACTACACTGGCCAAGTTAAACAGAAACCTTGAATCATCTCAGCTCTGGTAGGATAATGTGTTATTTAAAAGACATGGCTCAAGGTTATTAATAACAACGTTTTATCTTATCTAGAGAACAGATACAGGCAGTCCTTACAGTCATCTCAATTAGCGTACAGAAACGGCACAAAAGATGCATATAAAGACTTCTCTACGCCGTCTAAACACTAAGAGTGATTATACGGTCATTGTCTACACTCAGATCTCTGCTGACCAGCAGCCTTCACTCTCTGAAGTGGACTTTAATGTGGCGTGCTAAAAATAAAGCTAAAGCGACTATATTTCATCTCTACGTTTCCTGCACATTCTTCGGTGGGGTCATTATGTAGCGGGTTAGCGTTAGCAGCTTAGCGTTAGCTCTGTTTCTAAGGAAGTTGCGTTGTGACTCAAGGTGCTATTACATCAGTTCCTCTCTGGCACTTTTCAACCCAACAACCTTATATGGAGATTCTCATCACATTCTGGCCCCCGAGCAACCTCTTCACCCAAAGGCCCTCCGCTGCTCTCCCCCTCTCTCTCCCCCCCCCCTCTCTCTCCCAACACATTAAAGACAGTGATTACATTGTAACCCCTGTTCTTTATCATAGTTTTGTTTTCACTGGATCAGCGCTGTGCTGTCCTTAAGTCCTAACACACGTCTAGACGTTTGTGTGTGTCACTAAAACATGACCTTTCATTCTATTGAAATACAGATTTTTTTAAAACAATACAATCAGTACAACTGTTTTCTTTCAATCTTCGAGATATCAAGAAGTCAGAGAAAACAACCTTTTAAGGATTTGTTTGAGTCAATCAAGGCAAAACAAAAAAAGAAACGGGTTTCCATGCCACCTCAAACATCGGCCTTTGTCCTGTCATGGACTTCATTAAGCTCGTAAGAATGCACCACGGCTCTAACAAAGACCCCACAGAAAACATGAACACAGAACCTACCGTCCTGCTCCGCTGTGTCCTCAGACCTGACTTGGTAGTTTATTAGTAATAAGTGAGAACCTCAACACGGTACTGAAGCACATACGAGGGAACGAGACCTGAAGCCCAGGAGGTATGTAGACCAGAGGGATTAGGGGTTCTTGTAGAGCACATTAGAGCTCAGTAGATTAACATGCTTGTGGACCACAACCACACAGTACCTGGGTCCACTCGGACATATAAACTAGCAGCTTTGGAGCAGAACTGACGAACGGAGCTAAAGAGTAAGTGTGTTGCTACTGTTGCTATTGATCGCTGATCGTCTATAGATTAAGTTCTTGGGTATTCCCTCTGCCGTGTAAAGCTGTGATCAATAAGAAACAACTGATATTTCAAAAGCTTGTTTGGTTCCTTGGACTCTACTACTCTGGATTGCTCCATACTATAGATGTAGCCTACAATCCTTTGTTACAATCGGGTAATACCGCAGTACTCACCAGTACAAGTTGCAATACTTCTCTCTAGTTTACTCAAACATGGAAATGTGCGAGTTCTACTTATTGCTGCAGTAGGGAAAAAGGAAAAATGTAATTAAGTATTTAAGGTTTTAATTTGTTCCACTTGGAAAACAAAGCGGTCAAAGCATGATTTATTTTCCTTCTTTGTATTATATTCTCATCTCATCTCTTTTAGCATTTAGCATTAGCGTTTGGAAAGTGGAATTGTGGCGAGGCCGTGGAGGTTGTTGCAGGTTGTAACCACGGCAACAGCTAAAGGAATCCTGTGATGGGAGGCGTGGTGAAGTACGGGCCTTAACAGGGAATGACAGCACGGCCAGATAAGAACATTCCAGCGTGTTTCGTACTGCGGTACACATTCCCCAGTACCCTCAGCTCCTACCAGGGCACGGAGGTCCGCCCGTTGATGGTTACAGGCCTAAAATCCTACTTACTTAAAGTTCAAGCCTTAAAGTAAGGCCTATGTTTCACTCAATCAAACCACCTTTCAGTCTAAATAAAATTATCCTTTTAGTTCCCCTTCTTAAAAGGTAACTTTACCGCTTTTCAACCGGCTTCGTATCATTTCAATGTGGGTAGTATATGTAAATGTTTACCTATCCTCCATGTTGCCTGCACCCAGATCTCCCCGCTACTTTTATACGCTGGATGATGTCCAATTGCGTGAAACAGATGCAAAATCAAGATTTTGCATCTGCGCTGAGCTGCACCCCAGAGACACAGAGAGGATCGGCAAAAACTGCAGGCGCTTTTCACACTATACCCCTAATGTGGAAAATCGGCGAAGTTATCCTTTAAACAATCGAGTTGTCATTGACTTTGGCCCCTATGTGGCCCCTACACACCGGGCCCCTAATGCTAGCACCATCTATGTGAACTTGAAGGCGGTGTGTTATAACACACAGTTTAGTTTATGTCTGAGGTCTCTGAGTTTGACCGTGACAACAGAACTGCATCTTGCTCTAAATTGTGTCTTTTGAAACAGATGTGTTGCCAGACGAAAGCAGCAGAACCTAACACAAGGGTATCACAGAGAGAGAGTTGAGCTCTAATAATAGTGTGTTAGTGTTTC
>OOFB01038419.1:0-11236 GCA_900323305.1 Trachyrincus murrayi
GGGGGGGGGGGGGGGGGGGGGGGTGACAGGGGACAGCGACACCCGGAGCGTGTTCCTTATGTCCAGTCTTTTCCGCGATTTAGTTTTCGTTGCATTCATTGCAGAAAACCCCTCTTCGCAAAGTGGAGCTAACCCTAACCCAATTAAGCCATATTTTAGGCTCGTCGTATTTCCTATTTTTTATTCACGGCCCGGTAGCAAATGCTTTGCGGCCCGGTGCCGGTCCGTGGCCCGGTGGTTGGGGACCGCTGTTCTAGAGCAGGGATATTCAACCGGGGGTCCGCGGAGGTACTGCAGGGGGTCCGCCAATTATTTTTGGATGTCAAACAAATTTTGGTGAAATTTTGAAATATATATTTTAGACAAAAAATTAAATATTGAGTACACTCCAACCAATAATAGGTAAGATTTAAGATTTAAGATTCCCATGCAACCATGATGCATTGCAACGTTTTAGCTAATGTACAAGTATTAGCCTCCATATATCAATAATGATTATTTATAAACGTCTCAGCAATGTAAAAATGCATATATGCAAAAATGCAGCTATATAAAAATGCAGTCCAAAAAAATGCAGTCCAATGTAAGCATTATAACTGAGTATATATAGGTTAATAAGGCATTATGAATATGTTATTATAGGCCAGGCCTAAAACGCAACACACAATTTTATAAAATATCTAATAGGGGGTCCCTGCTCCATCTCTCTATCCACCAAGGGGTCCTTGGGCTGAAAAAGGTTGAAGACCCCTGTTCTAGAGTGTTCTACACTGTGGGTCTACGTCACCCGTAGGGTTCTAGAGTGTTCTACACTGTGGGTCTACGTCACCCGTAGTGTTCTAGAGTGTTCTACACTGTGGGTCTACAGGTTAGGGTTAGGCCTAGTTGACGAGGTTTGTTCATACGTTCATTTGCACGTAAAAAAGATCACAAGAAGTCACTGAATGCTCAGACACGGGTTGGCTACTTTCTAATATAAGAGTACTGCTTCATACACGTGTTGTTGTATATATATATAGTATATATATATATACCCTAGCAATGAGTTGAGAGACGGTTTACGTATTCAGTATATCTACGGTGAGGGGATGAAGAAAAGAATACCTTTACCAATCATAGTAAACAGACTGAATTTGGTTTTGTTATTTTATACATCGGCAGAATCCTTTGTTGCCGTTGGTTTGTGATAAAAGTGTGACTTTGAGACCTGTTTCACCGTGCAATGTAAGTCAATGTGGGAGACAAAAAAACACTTTTGGATCATCAACTTTGAATCTACGGAGCAAATATTGAAGATATCTCGCCGATATCTGGAGTTACATCATGTCAAGATAACCACACAACCCAAACCTCGACCAAACTTTAATGGTGCTTTAAAGTACCGTGTTTCATAAGAAACCGTAGCGTGGCCACATGTCCACTCTGGGCCGCCGTGAAGAGCGGGGAGATGCCGTAGACGTTGGAGGGGCTCAGCCTGGCGCCCGCCTTCACCAACATCTCACAGATCTCCACGTTGTTCCGACTCACGGCCTCCTGCAGAGCCGTCCAGCCCTGGATGCACTGGGTGTTGACCGACGCCCCATGGTTCAGGAGCATGGCCACAATCTCCGCGTTCTCCTTCTCGCAAGCTGGTGGGTTAAAGCACATGCAAGTACACACACACAAACACACACACACACTGGTCAGATGAAACGGTTCTTCAAAAAGCTGGTTTATAAGCTACCAGAGAGCAGTGTGGGTTGATACCCCACTCATATAATTTAATAGACAATAATACAATTTAAAAGGTCTCAAAAAGGTCCTGCATATACAAACAGACTGTCTAATGATTCGTAGCCACGTGTGTTGTGACACGTTCACTGGGACGTATACAGGTATACTAACCCTAACCCTAACCCTATAGTATACAGGTATACTAACCCTAACCCTAACAGTATACAACCCTAACCCTATAGTATACAGGTATACTAACCCTAATCCTATAGTATACAGGTATACTAACCCTAACCCTAACAGTATACAACCCTAACCCTAACCCTATAGTATACAGGTTCCTGTACGTTACTGATACAGGGAAGATGTCGATGCCGTTAAAGCGATGTGTGGGCAAGCAGATGCACATGTAACAAGTTGAGGTTAGGGTTAGGGCTAACCGTAGCAAACGTTAGGGTTAGGGTTAGGGTTAAAGAAGGTTGTGAACCTTGGCTCTAGAGGGATGTTGGACTGGGGGTTAGGGTTAGGGTTAAAGAGGGATCTAGAGGGATGGCTCTACCTTTGTAGAGAGGAGTCTCCCTGTCTTTATTCATGAGCTCCGGATCAGCTCCTCTCTCCAGCAGCAGGCGAGCACAGCCCGCATGGGAGCTGCCGACCGCCAGAAGAAGCGCACTCTGCTCCTTCGCTGTTCGCTTGTTGATCATCCCTGGTTGGGCTGAGAGAGTAGAAAAACACCAGCTATTAGCTGTTTTACAATATATCCCTTTGACTCCCAACCACAAGGTTCTGGGTTTGAACCTCAATGTCCTCACTCTACCTGTAGGCATCCTAGAGCAAGATGCCTCCTAACCTCCCTACACTGTGAGTTGCTTTGAATACAAGCATCTGATAAAGACAAAATAGTATTAAACAATTAGAGAGCTGCCATGTAAAACATTTTTTCCTTGTATATCACTTTTTGCAGTAATGTGTGTAGGTTTCTCGATGTACCGGATAGTAGCAGTATTGGGAGAAGTAGTAGTTAGGGTTAGGGTATATTTATACCTGCCAGCAGTATGTTCAGGCAGGTCTCCTGTCCGTACCAGGCGGCGTCGTGTATGGCCAGCCAGCCGGGTCTACTGGACATCAGACTGTGGTGTTGGCTCACTAGCGCCCTCACCTGGTGCACATCCCCCTTCCTGATGGCTGCGAACAGAGGCCCATCCTCCCTACATGCAAACACTTCATTAGTTAAAGGGCCCCCATTCCCTCCACTGGTTATGTCACAAGTGGGAGTGTCCTCTCAAACCACGGCACTGGGGCCGCATTCCAGCTCTTTAAAAAATAGCTATAACATATAACACAGCTATAACATGTAACACAGCTATAACATGTAACATAGCTATAACATATAACAGCTATAACATGTAACACAGCTATAACATATAACATAGCTAGGGGTTAGGGTTAGGGCTAACCCTAACCCATAGTCTTCTTTACTGTCTCTAACCCTAACCCTAACTCTGTCTCTAACCCTAACCCTATCTCTGTCTCTAACCCTAACCCTAACTTTGTCTCTAACCCTAACCCTAACTCTGTCTCTAACCCTAACCCTAACCCTGTCTCTAACCCTGGTCTCAGTGGGCTCCAGAGGGTCAAGCTCGACTTTGGGGACTGCACCAAGGACTGTAGGAAACTTTCACCTTTATCTCATGTTAGAGGAGAATCTTGTTTGGCCTGATAACTATTATATAATATAACTATTATAGTCTGGATTTGACGTGTATTTAAATGTTGTGTGGAACTTACTCTTCTGGCTCGGGGTAGACGTGGACAAGCACCCCATCGTACTTGCGGTACGCCACCATGCGCTGGCCACCACCCGTCGTGAAGTGACTCACCGTTCCATCAAAGCTCTTCCTGACAAACAAACAAACAAACCAAGCAGTAGGGGTTAAAGGCCCCGGTATACTTAAAACCATGGTGTGTTCGCACAGACTGAATGCCAAATTGAAGAGCCGCATTGGGCTTCTATTGCCGCAGTGTGCGCAGGGTGTTCAGCCAACAAGGTCAAACTTTTCCCACACGCCCCCCCCAATACACCGCTGCCTGCAGTTGGTTAACAACCAATACCACATGCGGGAAACTATTGTGTACCGCTCTCGACACAGGTACAGGGCTACAAGGACACGGAGATAGTAGGAAACTCCTGGCTAAACAAACCCACACATCGTAGGAAACTCCTGGAACCATTAAACGAACACATCGCAGTGACTGTATTGTACCCTGTCGTAATCACCGTATTTGACAGGAGTTGGACAGTCTTTGCGAAAACGCCAATTTCCAGTTCATAGTAAGTATATCAGGGCCTTAAGGTCAACCCTGCGATCCTGTACTTACTGCGCTAAACACCCATCTAATCTCTACCATGGACCACACTCTCACACAGAACTGGGATAGAATAACATGCCAATGACTGGCTAAAGCTGGAATGTTTACAAGGCTGTTCTCTTTAGTATTAGGTCATTCAGCAGAGGCTTTTATCCAAAGCGACTTACAGTGGATTCAGATACATGTCATTGAGGAGCAGGTTGGGGTTAGGGGGCATCGTGCTCTAGGATGCCTACAGATAGACTGCAGACATTCTAGGATTGAACCCAGAACCCTTCTGCTGGGAGTTAAACACTAACCACTAGACCCAGGGGTTCTTACACTTTTTCATCGGAGGATTTAAATGACAATTTGTGTCCGTAGGACCCAACCTCTGTTAGAGGTTTGGTTTAAGAAGGTTTAAGGAACACTGCACTAGACTACGCTGCCTCCTGTCTTACACCTAGCTTCTCCTGGTAGGCTTTACCCAGACTACCCTGCAGTCCGCCATCCTTTCTGGACGTCTCTGGACAGGTGCTTGGTATCAAGTAACCCAGCATGACAGAATAATAAACCTGATTTATAGCAGAGCACCTTTTATAAACCACTGTTTCCAAAATAATAGCTCATCACAAAATACAAGCCCCTTCACAAAATAAGTAATTCACAAAATAAAAGTTCCTTCACAAAGTAAAAGTTACAATCTTACCATTAACCTAAAGAGTGATTTTAGAGCGTACAACTAAAGGTGAATAATTCTGGTGTTTCTTTGAGGAGGAGGGCGTGCAGAACCTACGGGTCGGGGGGTTTCTCCACTGGGGGATTGTGGGAACTGTAGTGCACGGTGGCGCCCCCAGGTGGCTGGTTCTGGGAAGGGTTGGCAGCAGAACTCGGTGGGTTTGGGCGAGTGGTTCGGCGACTCGAACGACTTCTGTCAGTCTGGTTACCAGGTTGACTCTGGTTGCCAGGTAGACTCTGGTTACCAGGTAGATTCTGGTTGCCAGGTAGATTCTGGTTGTCAGGGAGACTTGGGTTGTCGGTTAGACTGCGTTCGATGGCGAGCTGAAGGAGTTCATCGTCGGACAGCTGGCTGTAGAAGGAGTAGTCCTCGAAAGACTGGGAGTCTGAGGCACTGACCAACGCCATCTGAGGACAGCAGTTCAGGTTCACTCTCCTCCTAAGTTATTTTGAATGCCTGGGTCGGAGCAGGCAGCGGGAGGAAGGTTACGGACGGTCATTCTTGCGGTCTGACCCTGACAGAAGTGGCCCGTCTCTAAAACACTACCAAACATCTCCCAGCATGCAATGGAGAATGTATAAATAGGGTGTGCAAGGTCTATATGTAACTGTGATCCTGAAGGTGTTGGAGCTTTGCTCCCACAGGAAGTTATGGGGAAATGCTCTGAATTAGGTCAACATAATGCATATCTATAATGCATGCATACGTTATGCTTAATTCATTTTCAACTATAGTGTGTATTTGTGTGAAGTTTTAAATGCATGCAATCACTGGTGCAAAAACCACAGCAACGTCTCAATCAATCTAGTTAAAAAAATTAATGTAAATGTAGTTACCGCTCATCCAGTCTTTCACCTAAATATCCAAGAGGTGGCAAAATATCTTGTAATAATATAACTTCTTCACTTGTATGGGTTAGGGTTAACCCTAACCCTGTGTCCCCAGCTACTGCTGTCTGTCTCACTTACTTGCTTTCTGTTGCTGTGTGGTGGAATCCATTACATTCTGTCTGTCTGTTGGTAGTGTCTGTCTGTCTGCTAGTGTGTGTCTGTATTTCTGTCTGCTAGTGTGTGTCTCTGTGTGTGTGTGTCTGTCTGCTAGTGTGTTTCTGGTGTCTGTCTGCTAGTGTGTGTCTGTCTGCTAGTGTGTCTGTGTGTTGGTCTCTGCAGTATGTCTGTCTGTCTGCTAGTGTGTGTCTGTGTGTCTGTCTGCTAGTGTGTCTGTGTGTCTGTCTGCTAGTGTGTCTGTGTTGGTCTCTGCAGTGTGTCTGTGTGTTGGTCTCTGCAGTGTGTCTGTGTGTCTGTCTGCTAGTGTGTCTGTGTGTTGGTCTCTGCAGTGTGTCTGTGTGTATTTTTGGACATCTTACTCCAAGTAGCCCCTCCCTCTTCCCTCTCCTTCTCCTCCCAGAGCTGAACTCTTTCACCTTTATATATAACCTTTGACCTTTATATCACATTACCTGATTATATGACCTTTGACCTGTTTTGCCTTAATATCCTACATGACATGAATGTAGCCTTCTCCCATTGGATGATACAGGAGTATCACACCTTTCTATTGGCCTAATCTCTCTGCCTGGTGCCCTAATGAGTGCAGATTATGTGTGTTGTTGCTGCATAGCTGGAATTACAACACAAAGTGAGGACAGAGTGCAAGTAGCTCTATGGATCAGAAAGACAAGTCTCGTAGAATTTAGTTTATTATCAGGGCACAATTAATAGATTTCAACAAAGTGTATTATAACTTCAACATCAAATTCAATTCAACAAAAACAAGAGCTAAAAACTACAAAGTGCACAAGTCAGTTTATGAGATCTTCTCTGTGAAGAGGAGGGTTGGCCATCTGAAAAAAGTACTCCACACCCAGGACTTTTACTCTGAAAGGTACTCCTCATGCAGGACTTTTACTCTGAAAGGTACTCCACATCCAGAGTTTTTACTCTGAAATGTACTCTACATCGTACCTGAGAAAGCGCTGTAGTCTTTCTGGTATCGGCAGAGTGTTGAGTGTTTTCAGTCGGTTGGCTCCAAGAATCTCCCGGATCCTCAGTCTACACAGCTGCATCAAGGGATGCGGTGGCACTAGTACAACACATTACTTCAAATGATTAATGTTATGTTCAACAGTAGTTCGACATGGTTGGGCAGGATTGTCTAGTGGTTAGGGTTCAAACCTCAATGTCCACAGTCTATCTAGCTGCTCCTTAATGACGAGAATCTAACACAATCTTCTAAGAGTAAACAGTTAAAATCCTAGTGAATAATGAAGGGGTAATATATTATTTAAGAGTAAGTTGGGGATACTCGTACCTGCCTTGTGTTTGATGTGCATCCCGTCATTGCAGCAGTCGAGTAGCTCCAGCAATCGAGAGCACAGTTTGACGTGGCCGACATAATCCAGGAGCAGGGAGATGATCCCACCGGGCTGGCTGGTTGAATAATTGGAGATGGCTTCACAAAACTGGAAAATAATCACAGTTTAGTTTTGGTCTGTGACCCGAGTTGGTGCTTGGTGCAAAACACCAGAGTATTTTTCTGCAAGTTATCTTCTATCTATCTATATCTATTGGTCTATGTATCGACCTGGACACAGTGGTCAGTTGGTGACTCTGTTCTGTAGCGTAGTTCCTGTCTCTGCCACAGCGGGGCGAAGTGTGGATGGGCCTTGCTGCCGTAGTCACAGTAGAAGCAGGCACGGGCGTGGCAGCCGTGGTCCAACAGGAGCTTCAGCAAGGGGATGTAATCCATGCCCAGCAGGATGGCCGATGGGAAGCCCAGCCGGTGTGTGGAGATGTGGGCATTGACGTCAGCTCCGTACCTGATGATAAAAAATAATGATTTATGGTAACACTTCATGGCGGCAAAGCATTTGCTTTAATGGAGCGTAATCATGGTTAGACACACAGGCAGCATTTACTAAGCATCTTCAGAGAAACAATGGGTGTACATGATTCTTATTGGGAAACCTTCCCGTTGTGGGCAGTAACATCAAAGGATTTTAGGTCTGATAAGGGGAGTGACCGTCGTGACTGTTGTGGTCCGTGGCGGGAGAGGCCAAGTTAATTTTCAATACATTATGGGGGAAGTGGACACGTCTGCAAGAATGCAAGACGACTAAAGAATCTACACAATAAAGAAGTCAGGGGATTGACGTGGCTGCAGTATGACTTCAGTTGGAGAGAGGAAGGGAGCTACTTTATACAAAGGTATTTTAAATTCACTAGTAATGAAAAGAAGGTTATATAATTTGTGATATTCCATACCGTACCTCAGCAGTAGCGCCACTAGTTCCACGGCCCCCTTCCTCACGGCGATCAGGAGAGGGTTGAAAAAGTCCAGGTTAGGGTCGGCTCCCGCCTCCAGGAGCATCTCGGCGGCCTCCAGGTTGTTGTTGTTGACGGCGAAGTAGAGCACTGTACTACGGCGGTCCTCGAATGTCTGGCGCCGCTCCTCCGATAGCTGGCTGTTGACGTCGTAGCCGGCTCGGATCAGCAGCTCCAGGATGTCATTACGGCTATGCTCCGCAGTGAGGTGTAGAGGACTGACACCGCTGCTCCTTACCCTGTCCTTACTGGTCAGAGGAAGCAGCATGGACACTATCCTTTTAAAATAAATGATTAGAGAACAGGATTAGGGTTAGGCAGGTGGTTCCCAACTAGGTGTGCCCTGAAGTTTTGTGGGGTTTAATATATATTCCAGACATGGCTTACAGTGACGTCTGTGATTTTGCATTATAATTTGCTTTATTATTGATTAATTATTTTAGCCTGGTTCTACCAGTCTATCTTGCCAGGTCCTTTCATTTTCATGCCAGGCTAGAATTATTCCACATAATGCAAATGTCTTGCTCCATTTCTATACACATCTTATCTGACAAATAATGCAATTGGCTGTCATATTTGTCTAACCCTAACCCTGAACCTGTATCCATGTGGTAATCTTTTGCCTTCTGTGTGTGAAAATTGCCTCGGAACTACGAACATGTGTGTGACATTTTTCATAATCATTCCCTATGTCTTTTAAGTTGGTATGCCTTTAATTTCTGGTTTGGATTGTTGCCCCAAAAAGGTTGGGAAGGACTGGAATAGGGTTAGGGTTAGAGTGGAATAGGGTTAGGGTTAGAGTGGGTTAGGGTTACGGTTAGAATGGAATAGGGTTAGGGTTAGAGTGGGTTAGGGTTAGGGTTAGCATGAAGTAAATGAAACAGTCCTACTGTTTGTGTGCCTTCTGCGTGGCTGTGTGGAGGGGCAGGAGGCCAGACTTAGTGGGCAGGTTTGCGTCTGCTTTGTGCGACAGCAGAGTCTCCACCACGGAGGTGTGGCCGTTCTTACACGCTTCGTACAGAGGGGTGGCACCATCTCTCACCTGCTTGTTCACATTCACACCTGAGACACAACAACGGACATAAAACTATCACGCTATCAGGTAAACACTATCAAAAAAGTCAGAAGGCAGTTGCATATGTACAGAATACACAATAACCAACCTAACCCCAGGTTTTTGGGGTCAGTCTAAATCAGGGTTAGGGTTATCTATCTATCTATCTATTCATCTATGTATAATATCTATAAGTAATAAAGATTAGATCAAATGTACTTTATGAATAATCCCAGACGGGAAATTAGGGCACATATGCAAAACGCTAACCTTTACTAAGGAGGAAGTTCAAGACATTCACACATCCACTCTGTGCGGCTGTGAAGAACGGCTGAACCCCGTGAACATTGGTGGTGCAGAGCTTGGCTCCGGCCTGGAACAACATCTCACAGACCTTCCGGTGGTCATGTCTGGCAGCTTCTTGGAACGCCGTCGCTCCTTGGTCATTGGGCTTGTTCACTGAAGCTCCAGACCTCAGAAGTAGCTCCACCATGCGCTCGCTTCTTCTTTCACACGCTGGAAGACAACGTTCAGATTACTGAACAATAGTTAGTTAGGGTTAGGGTAACCTTAACCTTAACCCTAACTATCTATTGTTAGGGTTGGGGTTGGTAACTAACCCTAACTAACTATTGTTCCTAACTGAACTATTGTTCAGATTACTGAACAAGGGTTAGGGTTAGGGTTAACCCTAACCCTAACCCTAACAATAGTTTTTTATTGTCAGGTACATGTCATTAATGAGCAGGGTTAGGTTGCCTACAGATAGACTGTGGACATTGGGGATCGAACCCAGAACCTTTTTTTCGAACCCTTCGCCTTAAAGGGCTAGGGTTAACCCTAACCCTAACCCTTAAAGGTTGGTTAACCCTAACCCTAACCCCGAACCCTAACACTAACCCTTAAAAGGGCGGTTAACCCTAACCCTTAAAAGGCGGTTAACCCTAACCCTTAAAGGGTGGTTAACCCTAAACCTAAAACTAACCCTTAAAGTGTGGTTAACCCTAACCCTAAGAGATGTACCCTCTCACTTTTATGTGCTACTTGTCTTGCCTCAAAGGCCTTAAAGCAAAGTGAACTTTTATGATCCTGCCTGAGAGAGGGAGGTTGTGTTACCCTTGAACAGCGGGCTTTCCCACTCCTTGTTGGAGATGTTGGGGTCAGCTCCGTGCTCCAGGAGACACTCCACGCAGGACACGTGTCCTCTGTACACAGCCAGGAGGAGAGCAGTCTGGTTTCTGGGGCTACATCTGTTCACCATGTCAGGAAGCGCTACAGAGAGAGGGAGAGGACACACTTCATACAACTCACCTTTACACTGCTGCCTGTACTGGTTTCTAGTTTTCTATTTAGCAGACACTTTTATCCAAAGCGACTTACAGTGACATTTTTCAGATACATGTCATCAATGAGTAGGTAGGGGTTATGTAGTCATGCTGAAGGATGACTACAGGTAGACTGGGGACATTGGGGTTTGAACCCAGAACCTTTCAGCTGGGAAACAAACACTAACAACTAGACTACCACCCTGCCCCTAGGATTCTCCTGATTAACAGACCACCAGAAAAACAACCGTATAACTAAGCTCCTAGGGAAGTGGTCATAGGACACTAGTCTCACTTTCTCACTTTCTATCAGGATCTTGAGGCATCCCAGCTGGCCAAAGTAAGCGGCTTCGTGGAGAGACGACCAGCCCTCCTCATCGGTCACCGTCAAGCTGCCTGGCGTTTCCTTTACAAAAGCCAACAAAGCTTCTTCATCTCCTCTGTGGATCATTGACTGCATTTCAGTGTAGTCACTAAAAGTAAAGTAAAAACGGGTCATGTTGACAAGGAACTAAAGTGAATTATTATATTATTCTTCCAGTAATATAATGGCTGGGTTAGGCCTAGTGTTTAGTGTTTAGGGTTAGGGTTTGGCCTAGTGTTTAGTGTTTAGTGGTTAGGGTTTGGCCTAGTGTTTAGTGGTTAGGGTTAGGGTTTGGCCTAGTGTTTAGTGGTTAGTGTTTAGTGTTAGGGTTAGGGCTTGTGTTTACCTCTACTGTCAATAATGTTTATT
>OOFB01038419.1:11256-28279 GCA_900323305.1 Trachyrincus murrayi
AGTAAAAACGGGTCATGTTGACAAGGAACTAAAGTGAATTATTATATTATTCTTCCAGTAATATAATGGCTGGGTTAGGCCTAGTGTTTAGTGTTTAGGGTTAGGGTTTGGCCTAGTGTTTAGTGTTTAGTGGTTAGGGTTATGGTTTGGCCTAGTGTTTAGTGGTTAGGGTTAGGGTTTGGCCTAGTGTTTAGTGGTTAGGGTTAGGGTTTGGCCTAGTGTTTAGTGGTTAGTGTTTAGTGTTAGGGTTAGGGCTTGTGTTTACCTCTACTGTCAATAATGTTTATTTGTACTACTCATATTGTGCTAGGGTTAGGTGTAACTAGGGATATGTTCGCTATGGGTGGGGTTAGCTAGGGATAGCGTAGCTAGGCTAGCAGGCAGGCTAATATAGGGTTTTGTTTGAGAGGGAAATCATACTCATGTTTTAAAGAGGGAGTTGGTGTCGTTGGGGCATCAGGTGGTGGTGGGTTAGGGTTAGGGTTAGGGTTAACCCTGCCCTCAAGGTTTTCCTCAGCGAGACTTCGTTTGATGGCTAACTGTATGAGCTCATCGTCAGACAGGTGACTGTAGATCCTGTAGTCGTCCAACTCCATGTTGTGCTCAGCGATATCAGGTCCAGCCATAGTGATGACCGCATGCCCGATCTGCCGGGATGGAGAAGAAATGGGTTTTCGGAACGCACAGGACGTATATAAAAGAGATTACTCATGTTTACAAGTTACTTTATGTATATAAATACCATTTTTAAATGGTAATGAGAATGTATTACTTATTTTACTGCACAAAATATTTGGGTCCTAGCTGGGCCAAAGGTACCTCCACGTCATGGCATGAAAAACTTGACCAAAGTGGACCACCTTTTTTTCCTTTTCACCTTTGCTTACCATCTCATAGGTTTATTCTAAGAATACAGTTTAACACCTCAAAGTAAAGATGGTCTGTCCCTGCATTGAGTTATAAACCGTTGAGCAAGTGGACAAAGACCAACATCGGTTCCCAGATTTGAAACGGTATTTATAGAATCTGAAATTGAACCTTTTGAAATGTTGGCTGGGCACACCTCACCTTATGATGCCTTCAGTAGGTCAGAACCAGTGACCTAATGAAGGCAACATCCTTTAGTAGGTCACTGGTTCTGATTTAGTGACCTACTCAAGGGTTAGGGTTACGTCCTTCAGTCTGGAGTATTTCAGTTTCAACAAGCAAAACACATTACTGTTTGTACACACTACGGTACATGGAGTTTCTATTGAATGCACCAAAGTGCAGTTTGTGGTCAGTTGGCATTAATAGCTACATGTATGCTACATAGCTATAGCATACATGCTAACTACATTTTGTAGGTCTTTGCAAAAATATGAATTTACAAGAGATTAGAAATGAATTAGAAAATTTAAATAAGAGTTTAAAAAATTCATACAACATTAAGTAAATTAAGGACATTTATCCTTCAAAGTACCAGCTACACTAACTAGAGTCCTACCTTTCAGAAGATGTTATCAGTGTGTCCCAGATGTCCAAATCCTGCTGGGGTTCACAAAGGTTTTCCCAGCTGTCTCTCGGACACCTCTATCCTGTGGCTGCTCAGCCTATAGACTGGACATGTCATATTTTATTACAGTTATATAATATAGTTATTAAGGGGGAGGGGTCTCATCTGGCTGACCTCGTTTGCACGATGTAAACAGATTGAAATACAGGCCTGATCAACTCTCCATTCCTGCAGGCAGGGTACTGGGTCAGTTTTAAATAGCTTAGCAATAGATGGACCCCATAAAATTAAATGCAAATTTTAATTGTGTTTCTTTGGGTGTTGTAATTCTATTGTATGTCAACATTTTGTGTGTGTGTGTCGACAGTGAAGATCAGGAAGTGACACTACAGGAAATGACCCAGGAACCAATTCAACCAAGCCCTCCAATAAACAGGGAGACAAGAACAGGGACAGACAGATTTCACACTTTAAATTAGTTTTATTTATTAACGGAACATGCTTTGCAGAAGATATTGTTTCATTTTTTCTGTAACGTTACAAGAAGCTTTATGTATGTCTATTATTATTATTAGAATACCATTACCTGATTGGTGTAGAGAACAGCCAATACCATTTGATTGTTTATTTTGCAAGCTTATTTGTGAGTCATACCCAAACAATAAAATGGTTTTAAATACGTATAAGGTCCTAACAATAACCCTATACTATAACCCTAACCATAACCCTAACTCTATAACCTAAAACTATAACCATAACCCTAACTCTATAACCATAACCCTAACTCTATAACCCTAACTCTATAACCCTAACCCTAAAACCCTAACTTTATAACCCTAAAGCCCTATAACCCTAACTCTATAAGCCTAACCCTAAAACCCTATAACCCTAACCTTATAACCCTAACTCTATAACCCTAACCCTATAACTTTAAAACCCTATAACCCTAACTCTATAACCCTAACCCTAAAATCCTAACCCTAACTTTATAACCCTAAAGCCCTAACCCTATAACCCTAACTCTATAACCCTAACTCTATAACCTTAAAACCCTAACCCTATAACCCTAACTCTATAACCATAACCCTAACTCTATAACCCTAACCCTATTCCTACAACCCTAACTTTATAACCCTAAAGCCCTAACCCTATAACCCTAACCTTATAACCCTAACTCTATAACCCTAAAACCCTAACCCTAAAACCCTAACTCTATAACTCTAACCCTATAACCCTAACCCTCAGTTGGTTCATGGAATGTTAAGAGTCCAAACAATAAGATGTAGTATAGAATACTTAGTCTGGTAGTTGGGTTAGGGTTAAGGGTTAGATACCAGATCAGCACGTTTACATGCACAGCGTAGAGTCATCTAGCAGTCTTAGCGGCATTATGCTCAAGGGTTGGGGTTAGGCAGTGGGTTTCTAGGCATGGGGTTAGGTAGTTGGGGTTAGACGGTGGTTCTCTATGTGTGGCTGGGGTTAGGGTTAGGTGGTTAGGGTTAGACAGTGATAGTTGGGGTTAGATGGTTAGGGTTAGACAGTGATAGTTGGGGTTAGGGTTAGGGAGTTGGGGCTAGACAGTGGCTGTCTATGCATGGCTGGGGTCCACCACGCGGCCCATGTGGAGGATGCTGCTGGTCTTCTGGTGATAGATGATGAAGAGGAAGGGTCTGTTGATGGTGAGCCGGGGTGGAGGGCTGTTGAAGACGTATGCCACGTTGCCCCCGGTTACGGGGCCGCTCTCGTCCACCGTGACGGCTGCCTTGTGGTAAACCTAGAGCAAAAAAACCCAAAACATTGAACATCTGCTAACTAGTAACACCATGTGGAGTGTGTTGTTGGTGGCTGGTTTAAGCAGCCTCACCTGGTCTGAGTCAGACTGATTAGACTCTGGGGGGGTGAGGCTGCACACCTGTGGGTCATTGGCCAATCAAGGCCCAGAGGTTAAACCAGCCACCACACACACACTCAACCATCAACTACCTGTGTCCTACTACTGGAGAAGCCCTGAAAAGCCATTGTAGATGGCATGTGGCAGGGGAAACTGCCACACACCAGATGCTAGTTACCCCAGCTAGACACAGGTGAATTAAACTGACCTGGGCTAGTTAAAATGAGTTAAACTGACCTGGGTTAGTTCAAATAAACCCCACTGACCTGGGTTAGTCGAAGGCCCTCCTCTATTGACAGGACGGACAGGTCTGCTGCTTCCTGGAAGACGTCCTTGATGTCCATCCGTGTCAGGACATCCCGCAGAGAGCAGGACCACTCCAACAGGAAGCGAGGGAGCTGCACCTCCAACTTCCTGTAGAGACGGAGAGAGAGGCGCCTCGTTAGGACAGCAACAGCCTATTAAAGGGCCCCTACTTCAGGGGGTCAGGGATTCCCAAACGTTTCCATGCCGTGACCCACCTGTGGAGGTACATTAGGCCCAGGACCCATCAAAATTGTGTACATTCTCATTACCATGTCAAAAATGTTAGTAGTATTTCCATTTTCAGTCTTTAAAACATACCAATGATCAAATTAAACAGACAAGACATGTTGGCATGCATATATATATAATTTTTTTTTTATTGTGGCCATCCCATGACCAACTTATGGGTCCCGACCCACAGTTTGAAAACCACTGCGATCGATAGCTCAACTCCAGACTACCAGGAGGTACAGTCCACCAGGGAAGTGACTGGGGAGTTGATCTATACTTGAGTTAGCATGACTAGCATCACAGGGCTAAGCCAACCTACGTCTTCTTAAGCTGCCGCAGCCATCCCTGGAGCCTCTGGGCTGTCAGCTCCTCCTCCACCGACATCACGGAGACGTTTTCGTCAGGCAGCATCACCAACATGGCCACCCCACCCGCCATGGGCAGCTTGAGGAGGCCCAGGTGGAGCGAGGAGTCGTAGGCCAGCAGGTGCTTCCCCGAGTGGAACATCATGGGCACCTGGACGATGTGGTATCGGTCCACGTAGAAGCGCTCGTCCTGGGTGAAGCTGGCGTTGAAGGCGAAGACGAACTGAGCTGGAGAAAAAGAGGAAAGACAATGAAAACGCTTTATTTAAAAAAATGGGGAATGTTATGGTTGGACATCTTGTAACGGTGCTGTCTCAAGCATGGTTTAGACTTCTCTGTCAGAACTCCCAAGAAGGTCCTGATGTTCACAGAGGTGACTACATACACTTGCATGCTACTTTCACGTGTACACAAGGGGGCAGTATCACATTTTCCAACCCAAAATGTACATGAACTGATGAGTAAACCCGTAAACAGAGTTGCGTCATGCATAGCACAGTTTCTTTAGATATTATTTTGCTGTGAAAATCATTTTTTTGTGCATCACAACCAATTGAAAATACAGCAAGCTTTTTATTGTCGTTCGGTGGTCGACTCCAAAACAAAACACTACGTAACCGGATGTCTGTTCCCGGGTTTACTATCTTCTCAGAGACGGGCAATATGTTGCCAACCTCTGGGAGGACTGCATGTCTATGTGACATTGAAGGTCTGCAGAAGGTGCAGGGGTACACAACCCTGTATTACGACGCAGATGTTCTCAGATGTACTGACAACCGGCCATCAACATGAACGTCCGGTCCTCCTTACTTTGGTAGTAAGCTACGCTGACCAGCAGCAGCTGGGTCTGGGTGTCCAGGCTGCCAACCACGTCCTTGACCCGGTCTTCGGTCTGGCTCTGGGCCCAGGTGTTGATGGAGTCTACGGCTTCCTGCTGGGAAGCGTAGGACAGTGTCTGGGCCTTGCCCCCAAACTGGGTCTGGACCAGGTCCAGGTAGGAGGGGGCCAGGGAGAAGGCCTGGGAGGGGAATACGGCAACGCCCTGTTTCAGAGGGAAGAGCCCGCCCCCAGTGATGGAGCTCTGGAGGGCCTGGAAGAGACCTGAGACACAAAACATTACAAGCTGAGCTTTTAATATTCAGTGTGGTGTTTCTATCCCAGTACTGGACATATGCAGTTGTTATATACAGTTACCAAGTACTTAAAGGGTCCCTATTTCACCACTAGGTGTGATGTTGATTAACCATTACAAGCCATTTAAAAATCCACCATATAATGACATCACAAGTCGGAGTGTCCACCCAGATGTATGATCTATCCATCATACATCTGGGCGGACACACCCACTTGTGATGTCACTATATAGTGATTAGTAGGCTAGTAGTATAGAGATAGTGTATTGATTTGGAAATGGATTGTAATGGCCATTGGCCAATCGACATAACACCCTTCAAACCGAGAGGTGATGAGGTGGATGTACCGGGTCTACCTGGGATCTGCTGCGGCTCCAGAGATCCGAGACTGAGCGCCGCGAGAAGCTGCTGCCGCGTCGTGCCCTCGGAGCCGCTGGCGAGCATGGCCAGGGCGGCGGACACGCTGAACGGGGAGAGGAACACGTTGTCGTCCGTACGGCCGGAGACCGCCCGGTACAGCCGGCAGGCGAAGTCCGTGTTCCCGCCGCTCAGCTCCTGGGAGCCGGCGAGCTGCACGGAGAGGAGAGCCGCAGCGGCGCCGAGGATCACGGTCCACAAACCTCCACTCATCTTCCCCCCTGCAGGAACACGAGAGACGGCGCTTAGGGTATCAGAGCGTATATCTATATCTATATCTACGCCCATACATTGATATATATCTATATCAATATCTATATATCTATAGATCCATCGATCATACTTGACCAGCGAGTGAGCAGGATGAGTCAGGAGTGAGGAGTGAGCAGGAGGAGTCAGGAGTGAGGAGTGAGCGTGAGGAGTGAGCAGTGAGCAGCCTACTCAACGGAAGATGATTCCGGAGTAACTTCAACGCCCATACATTGAGACGTTGTGTTGTGACGTAGTGTTTGGATCTAACGTGTCCACAACAAATAACCTCTCGTTATGTTGTTTATTAAGGTCTGTTAGGAACCTCTCGTTATGTTTATTATTAAGGTCTGATAGGAGGCTACTGCATGTGTAGAAACATTTGATCATCAAAACAAAATGAGATTGAGTTACTTCATCTAAAGCTCCCTCGTCCCTGCATATTATTATATATTATATATTCGTTTAAACATTCATATTGTCTCAAATACGTAAGAATAGCGAACAAGTCATTAGAGAACCGACCCAAGCAGGCCTTCTCTAAAACAACCCACTGTGTAGGCTACAAAACAATGCTATCGGCTGATAACTAATGCAAATATCAGATTATCCAAATTTACCTCAGCAGCAATGTCCACTTTAAACGATGTGTTGAGGTACGAGCTGATCTTATATTATTATGTTATTATTATTATTATTATTATTATCTCCGTTATACAGGCTGCTGCTGGTTCACTAACAACGCAATGAGTCAGGAGAGAATATTTACTGACTGGCCGCTAGTTGGCACTGTTGCAACCCTGTCCTAAAACGTAGGGGAGTTCAACAAATGCGTTCACAATGTTACAATAATTATATGATAATAATTATAATTACAATAATGAACAGTTAATCCTCATCACACAAAGAAAAACTGCTTCGATCGACAAGACTTTTAATGCATTTGGAGTAAGTCAAACCAAGCAAACAAACAAACACACAATACAACTCAATATATTATTATACAAAGTAAAAAAGAGAAAATGTTCATGTCTATAAGTTCCCTGAAGAGATAAACAATCATATCCGTTCAGCCCAATACATCTAGTGAGCCAAGGGGGCGGAGTTACATGCTGACGAGTGGTCAACAGCAATGGGGTGTGGTCATGAGCTGGTGTCCTGTAAGCCCCCTGACTCCCTCCCTCCACACCCCCAACACACAGCTGTCTCTGGCCAGGTGAGGTGCGAACACCACCTCCAGCCGGCGGGGGGCGCTGCTCTGCGTTCCTATGGAGACCGTGCCCGGGAGGCGTGTCACCATCAGTCGGACCGTCACCTGATTGGCCCACGCCATGCCCAGGGCGGGAAGCACCTTACTGTCCACTGGTCTGACACACACACACACACACACACACACACACACACACACACACACACACACACACACACACACACACACACACACACACACACACACACACACACACACACACACACACACACACACACACAATATAAGTGAGTATAAGAAGTATTTTCCAGTAAAACCAGCTATTTGTATTTGTCACACCAGGAACACCTGTGTACCACTGGTACTGAATAATATGACTGTAGCAACAAGGAGAATAATATGACTGTAGCAACAAGGAGAATAATAGGACTGTAGCAACAAGGAGAAGTTAAGAACTATACAAGCTATAAGAACTATTAGCGCTATAATAGCTATAAGAGCTATAAGAAGTTAAGAACTGTAAGTTATAAGAACTGTAAGTTATAAGAACTGTACCTCAGCCCAGCATGGTTAGCAGCACCTTCCATCACGTCAGTCACCTTGGGAGAAAAGCAAAAAGGCATTAACTACATTAACTAACTCACCTAACCAACCCACCGAACTAACTCACCTAACCAAACTAACCCACCAAACTAATACACCAAACTAGCTCACCAAACCAAACTAACCCACCAAACTAATACACCAAACTAGCTCACCAAACTAACTCACCTAACCAAACCTACTCACATAACCAAAATAACTCACCTAACTAACTTACCTAACCAAACTAACTCACCTAACCAAACTAACTCACCTAACTAGCTCACCTAACCAAACTAACTAACTCACCTAACCAAACTAACTCACCTAACTAGCTCACCGAACTAACCCACCTAACCAAACTAACTCACCTAACTAGCTCACCTAACCCACCTAACCAAACTAGCTCACCTAACCAAACTAACCCACCTAACCAAACTAACACACCTAACTAGCTCGCTGAACTAACTCACCTAACCAAACTAACCCACCAAACTAATACACCAAAATAGCTCACCAAACCAAACTAACCCACCAAACTAATACACCAAACTAGCTCACCAAACTAACTCCCCTAACCAAACTAACTCACCTAACCAAACTAATACACCAAACTAGCTCACCAAACTAACCGACCTAACCAAACTAACTCACCTAACTAACTTACCTAACCAAACTAACTCACCTAACTAGCTCACCTAACCAAACTAACTAACTCACCTAACCAAACTAACTCACCTAACTAGCTCACCGAACTAACCCACCTAACCAAACTAACTCACCTAACTAGCTCACCTAACCCACCTAACCAAACTAGCTCACCTAACCAAACTAACCCACCTAACCAAACTAACTCACCTAACTAGCTCACCAAACTAACCTAACTGGCTTCACACACAGAACAAGAAGGCAATGGCATTAAATAAACCAACAACCGTCAATTGTTTCTGGTTCTGACACACAGAAAGGCATGAACTAAACATACTAACTAACTAACCATACCAACCTGGTTGACACAGAACAGTAAGGTGTAACTATGTAACCATAACCCACCCACCTGGTTAACACAGAGAACAGGGATCTGGTAGGTGGAGCTCAGCTTGTGCAGTGTAGAGGCGAAGGCCGTTAGGTGACGTGACCTCTCCGGGCCCTGGTCCGCCTGGAACTCTGAGCGGAACAGAGCCGCTACCGAGTCCACCACCAGCAGCCTGACCCGGCGCTGGCTCAGCAGCACCGCCACCCTCTGGGACACGCACGCCATCAGCGCTCCCTAGGGGCCACACACAGTACCGCTGAAAACACCGGAGAGACTGGATGGGGATGTTCATGTTCACTGATAGATGAATCTAGAACAGGGATGTAAAGATACTGGGTTCCACCCACAGTGTCCACAGTCTACCTGTAGCATCCTAGAGCAAGATGCAGGGTTAGGGTTAGTGGTCACTGTAAGGGTTAGGGTTAGTGGTCACTTTATGTCTGCTAAGTAACTAAATAGTAAACAATAAGGGTTAGGGTTAGGGCATAACATATAAATGTTCTGTATGCTTCATGATAGTGTTGCCATTGGGGGTTACATGAGTATTTAGAGACCAAGGCTCAGCTATAGCGCTTTATAGCAACTAGTGAGGGTTAGAGAAAGAGGATGTGATGTTTACAGCGGCTTCTGCTCCACTGTGTCCTACCAGATCTGCGGCATGCTCCACGTAGATGTTGTCTGAGAAGCGGATGCTGGAGACCACGTCTGGAGGAACATCTGTCCTCAGACACGGCTGCTCAGCCTGCAGCTGCTTCAGACGTCTTATGGGGAAAGAATCTTCTGTACAGATATACAGAGCTCCTGAAACACAGTTATAGCACTGGAGTTAATGATAATAATGACTTGTGTTTCTGGTTCCTAGATCAGATATACAGAGCTCCTGAAACACAGTTATAGCACTGGAGTTAATGATAATAATGACTTGTGTTTCTGGTTGCTAGATCTGCTCTCCAGTTGTTTTTAGGTCATGCAGCACAAACCGATTTTGTAGCTACTCCAATTGTAATTGTATGCTCTTTGATTGTTCTAAGCCTCACCTGTAAGGGTCTGCTAAATTACTTTAATGTATTACATTAAAGTAATACATGTATGTTGAGGTCGCAGGACTAAAAGGGGTGATGGGCCAAAACAGGTTGGTAACCACCAGTGCACTAACCAGAACCCAGCCCTCCATACTCCCTTGGGTACTGTACTGACAGACAGAGCTGCAGGGCCAGCTGGCTCTTCCCTGCTCCACTGGGCCCTGCCAGTTCTGTGAGACCCCAGGGCAGGAGTCCTCCTCTCAGCACACCATCCAGGACCGGACACCCCAGAGACACACGCAGTCCACAGTCCCACTCGGGACATTCCCCGTGGTAAAGCTGTAGGGCTAACAGATAATAACGATTATTATAGATATTCTACAATATACTGCTCACACACAAAACACGTGTTTAACTCAATGTTAATATTCAGTCAAACAAATGTTCATCTTGTCTGCAGAATCCTTCACCATTTAAAAAAAAAAACCGAACACCCAACCTCTCTTCCGAGAAACAGCTCACACTGTGTTGAGATGCACTACCACTAATTATAAACAAATCATTCTACTAATCTCGTCTTTATCATTCCTAGAGCTTCTCTGCACTCTGTCTAAACTAAGTAGTGTAACTAACTTGTTCTCATCTGTAGGTCCCGTTGGAGTAAGTGTGAATATTCAGGTATTATATTGATATCTTACCAGACACGGATGGGTTTGTACAGAAAGCTGCAGCTACACTTTGAAGATGTTGAACATCAGATGGAGACAGTCTGGTCAGCCGCTGCAGGTCGGGCCCCGAAAACCTGAGTATGTCCCCTGCTGAGCCTAAGTTAGCTTATATACCGGTACATACACGTTACATACATACAACATACATTTTATATATAAGCTTGACAGGACATAAGCTTGATCAAAAAAAAAAAACATCCAGACATGAACTGTAAGCCCACTTACCTTTCTTGACAGCTGTGATGACTCTAGGATTCAGTTCAAGTTGTTCCAAACTCATTATTTTGTCACCAATATATTACTATTAATGATTATTATATATTATTATATTATACATTAAATATTATTATAATAATAAAGTCGCGCGCAGACAAACAAAAATATTACGGCACATCGTTACGTCATCACATCGCGCTAAACAGAGCATTGGGTTCAATCCATCTCAGTCGTAGGGGTGCATTACGATTTGTTGTTATTCAAATTCAATAGCTAACTTTTATAAAACAGAAAATCCATAAAATATAAAACGCTATATCTAAAATATTAAAATATACATTTGCATTTAACTGTGCTGCTCGACCATTATATTCAAAGTATTGATTACATAGCACCCCTAGAAACAATTCACTTGTCCAAACGTGTACGTACGTCACATTCTGGTGCCTAAGCAACAAAAAAAGTCAAAACAGTAGAAGACAAACAATGAGTATTTATTTATGTTAAATGTAGAAAAGTCTTAACTCTTAACTCTTAACTCCTTAACGATGAGTAGAATACGTCAAAGAAGGAAGACTTTTATTATAGTAAAATTAGACAGTTAGGGCTTAGAGAGCAGATGGTTTATAAAGTCACTTCTTACAGCTGATTTATAAAGTCTTCTTATAAAGTCTTCCTTGTGTTCGTCTCCGTCGGTAAGTTATCATAAAACCTGCCTGCATGAGTGAATATTAATTCATAATATATATAATAATATAATATTATTATATAATAGCCACTCTAGTGGGCGGTGCCTTATTACGGCCTAATATTTAGTTTGGTTTCTACAATACGTTTCTAAATAGACCACCATAATAATAATAATAATAATAATAATAATAATAATATATATATATATATATGTATGTTATTATTATGGTGGTATATATATATATATATATATATATATATATATATATATATATGCACACACATTTATAAAGTCGACATTTACCTTCAGACTCTTCGGTCTCACTTCGTTAGTTTCCGGTAATGAATTTGCATTGTTTACTAGCCTGTATTAAGTAAATATTGAAAGTGTTGTCATATCTATGACATTTGTTGGACGCGTATCCAAAACGTCTCATAATACCGTGTTATACGTAGTGATATTTAAATGTTATCATGGTTAGTGGTTGTTATGGGAATCGAACCCTCAACCCGTGCAGTGTTGTCGCGAGCTCTACCCGTTGAGCTACACACAACCATTACGTTACAATTGTCAAGTATTGTGTTTAGTAATTGGTATTGAAATGTTGATTATTACATGTTTTTGTCTTATGAGTAGTATTGTGTTTGGTAGTCAGTGTTATGATTGTTAGGAATTAGTGTTGTGTTAATAATCATTCTTATAATTAGCATTGTTAGTCAGTTGGCCTTTAGTATTGTATTATAATCAATGTTGTTAATCAAAATATTATAAACATTCATGTTTAACAGTATTAGTTCAATAATCAGTGTTAATAATTATAACTTACTATTTATTAATTTAGCAGACGCTTTTATCCAAAGTAACTTGCAGTGAATGTTATTTAGATGTCATTAAAGGAGCTGGTAGGGGTTAGACATCTTGCTCAAGGATTCCTACAGGTAGACTGCAGAGACTGGGGTTTGAACCCAGAACCTTTCGGCTGGGAGCCCATTCTGCTACTAATTATAATAAGTATTGTGTTAATAATCATGACTGTGTTGTAATCATGACTGTGTTATAATCCGTATTGTGTCCGTAATCATTATGGTGTTAATACAGGTGAACTCTGCAGCCATGAGTCCCAGGGTGTGCAAGGCGTGTGGGTGTGCTGACATTGACTTGGACCAGGCCCGGGGAAATGCAGTGTGCACCAGCTGTGGTTCTGTGTTGGAGGACAACATCATCGTCTCAGAGGTCCAGTTTGTTGAAGGCAGCGGGGGGGTCACCTCGGCTGTGGGCCAGTTCGTCTCTTCGGATGGTGAGTCGTTCTCCCTCTCTGGTCGTCATTACAGTCAGGGTCCACAACCCACACGTGCTGTTACCAGATACTGTACATTTGAACATTTGGCATGTAAAAAACTAGACTCAGATAAAAACAAAATTCTAAAAGTTCATTTTGGACCCCGAGGGTCCAAACGGGTGGTTCCTAGATTAGGACTCCGGTGATAGATTGTCACAAAACTCTTCACTTTTATCAATGTCTAGATGGCAGCTGTAAAAAAAAAAAAAAATCATAGTAATAAGATGTGGAAGAGGACTGTCACAGCTGGGAATCAAACCTGGATCGCTGCAAGGCATACAGATTATGTGGTTAGCACACTAGTGGGTTGAGCCACCACCTCCACACCTCAAGTCACTGAAGTTCAACATGCTCTTGTCAAAGAGTTTGATAAGACTATTGATCCCAGAAACCCTGGGACATTGGGGAAGGTGTGGAACTTAAATCTGTTAAATCGGTTAATGGGTTGGCAGTGATAGATTTGTATTGTCCACAAAGTGGAAACATTTAAAAACAGAGGGTTAGGGTTAGCCTAACATCTGTAAAACCAGTGGGGTACACAGTGGCATTAACAATTACAGTCAGCAAGAGTAAAGTATTTACAGCCTGCACATTTTAACCTACTGGCTGAAAGCCCTAATGAATCAGAATCGGTTTTATTGCCAAGTATCTGTTAAAATACAAGGAATTTGTCTTGGTTCGTTGGCGCATAACAATAAACATAAGGACAAAGACACAGGTAAAAACAATACGTAAATGATGAATTAACAATAGAAGATATGAAAGAAAGTGTTTTAAGAATAAGTGACGTGTCAATAAGTGTAAGTATGAGGATATGTGCACTACAGAATATGTGCAAGGTGTGCATTAATGTAATGCATAAGTCAGATGTAATAAGACATAAGTCAGAGGTAATAAGACAGAAGTCAGATATAAGACATAAGTCAGATGTCATAAGACTTAACTCAGATGTAATAAGTCAGATGTCATAAGACATAAGTGGCAGTAGGGATACATTCATTTCAGAACACCAGGACGGTCCTTTACATCTTGTCATTAAGCACAGAGTTGTCCTTAAATATTGTGATTTACTCCAGTAGTTTAAACATGCGTTAAGCAGGCTAAAGGTGTATGGAAGCAGGCTGAATAAAGACCCAGAGACAGCTGACGGAGGATGGTGACATTTATTTAATGTAAACACCAAAGCACTTCTGAATCCAATTGTGAACATTTAGTTCGACGTTTAATAGAATGAGCACAGTTCTGAAATGAACACTTGGATGATTCAGAGACAGAAAGAGGACTTGAATATTTCATGCTAAGAGGAGAGAGGCGGGATTAGACTGTCTTGTCTGGAGAAGCTAAACATGCTAAAGAAGAGTGTTATACCTCGGAGTGCTAGCTCCATAGAGAGACCTCCCTCCCAAATCCATCGTCTGTTTCAGACCAGATGAGTAACCATGGTGGAGTTCTGGGTGGGAACGGCCCTGGTGGACACTGAGGGCTTGGTTGTGACAGGGGTAGTAGACTGGCCGTCTCTGACGGGAACTTTAACATTCAAGAACTCTTTGAAGTACAGAGCACTCTTGCTCATTGGTTGATCGGTATGGTTTGGGCTATTAATGTTTTTCGGCTTTTGAGAGGATGGTGCATTTATGGATTGAGAGAGATTGTGAGTATATTCTGTGTTTAAACGTCCCCATTCAAATGTGGGGGTGCCGTGAACAAGTTCCCATTTTGATTTGTACCGAGGCTCTATGTTACTTGACATCCACCATTTCTGAACACCGGATTGTTCTGGGTTTAGGTCCTGGTTCCCAACATCAGTTTGGTTGAAGCGGTCAACACTTTCCACACGGTTCACTGGGAAGTTAGCATCAAAGCTAACGGCTAATGAGTTGTCGGTCAACACTGAGATGTCATTTCTCCCAGCTGGAGAGGAGGCCCGAGGGCCGACTCCCTGCTGCCTGGGCCAAGGGTTGGGGATGGTGTTTGATGGAGGAGGACCTCCACTAGCAGGACGCTTTGATTTCACACTAAATGGAGAATTCTCAAATGGACACTCGGGAGGCATGGTTGAACCTGAAACATAAGAAAATATAGTCATGTTTTGAAGATGATTGTAATGACCAGGAGGATGGTTAGGGCTGACCTTTAGTGTCTAGGATAAACCCAAGTCCTGGCGTGTCCGATGGGAAGACTCTGTCCACAGTTAGCCTGCTGATGGTACTCAGTGGGTAGAAGCACCTCACGGTCAGCCTGGCTCACAAAAGAACAACATTTATGTTGATAAAGGGCATTTAAGTATGCTGCCCCCTCTGCTTGGAATCAGTTGCAAAATGACCTGAATCTTAGGGAGCTGGTCTCACTGGATGCATTATTGCATTATTTACAAAGTTATTTTAAATTACTTGGAGGCACATCTGGCTGCAGATGTTTTGACTGATCACACTGCCCCGGTTTGATGTAAATTGTTATATGTATGTCTGCAACCCTGCTGCCGCCTGTCTTGGCCAGGACGCGCTTGTAAAATAGATTTTTAATCTCAATTAGACTTTTCCTGGTTAAATAGATTACACTTAAGGTTTTTAACTGTATCAAATCAATCCAACTTTATTCATAAAGAGCTTTTTGTGCAAAACTGCGATACAAAGTACTGAACAAAGCAATACAATGGGTTGAAACCTTTTCTTTTTGATGTTGTATATATTATGTATGTATATGTATTATAGGCCTATTTGATGGAACAGGGTTAGTTACAGCTTGTGAACTGTAAACAGGCTCTCCTGGGAACTACAGAGCACTAAAAATGTTATTCTATTAAAAATATACTTTGTGTTGATTAATTTAATGTGGTGAATCTACATTTAAATATTGATGTTTAGAAGCTTGAGGAAAAATGTGATTAATTACAAATTGTGGAATTAATTAGTAGCATTCAGGCGTTTAATTAACAGGACAACAAGCAAAGTGTTCCTACTTGAAGTTCGATTCCCGGGAGACAAGCGCCGTTCCGCTGGCAAGGAGTTGCCTGTCGTAGAGGATCTCGTTCTCATACACCACGAAGGACTCGCCCACCTGTCCACAAACCACACAGCAGGGTTATAACCCTAACCCAAACCAGGGTTATAACCCTAACCCAAACCACAAAGCAGGGTTATAACCCTAACCCGTACACCACGAAGGACTCGTCCACGTGTCCACAAACCACACAGCAGGGCTAGGGTTAACAAGCGCCGTTCCGCTGGCAAGGAGTTGCCTGTCGTAGAGGATCTCGTTCTCATACACCACGAAGGACTCGCCCACCTGTCCACAAACCACACAGCAGGGTTATAACCCTAACCCCTAAACCACACACAGCAGGGCTAGGGTTAACTAAGCCAAACCCTCCCATCTAGTGCAACTAGATTACATTCAGATACAATTTAGTAGTAGTACTCTTCATAAGGGTTAGTCATTTAGTAGTACTCTTCATAAGGGTTAGTCATTTAGTAGTAGTACTCTTGCAGGGTTTTTCCTGCATAGAGAATTACGAGGCGGCCGCCTTCGTCAAATTTCGTGCCGCCTCCAGCTCTGGACAAAACTGAAACACTATTTTCTAACAAGCGTTGTATTCGGAGGATTTCTGTCATTTTGTAACTGCAATTGCGGCATTACGCCGATGTGGCGCTATATTGTAATCAGCACAGGGTTAGGGTTAGGATTAGGGTTAGTACACAGTGCACTGGGGCGCTGCCAAAACTGTCAAAGAAAAGTGATGACATTTCCCTCCAGAGCGTCTTTTTTCCCCCCTACAGCAGGAATGTGTACAGCGGCGCAGTGATATTTTGTGGCTGTTCAGGTAAATATAGTTTATTTTGCATCCAAGCACATCCAGTTTATTTAAAAGGTTTCCTAAATTAACGTTACATCCCATCAGTGTAATGTTTTCAGCTTTGCAGACATGGCTCGTAGAATCAGTGACTACTTTACAAAGCGAGTTCGCGAGGAGGAGTATCGTGAGGGCAGGTGAAACAGACATCATCTGATAGGCAGTTAAAAAGTAATAATTCATGTTACTGACGAGATGCGGTACATTTGAAATACATTAGAATGAATATAATGCGTAAACACTGACCCCCCCCCCCCCCGGC
>OOFB01038421.1:48250-59759 GCA_900323305.1 Trachyrincus murrayi
TTTAAATTAATTTTGGAATAACGCTGGAGCCATTACCATGATGCCAGGGGAGAATCATTCAAAAGCCGCTCGAATTGCTGCCGAAGCGACAGTCGGAAACTGTCATAATTGCTCTGTTTTGCATGGAGTGAGTTCATACATTTAATGTCTAAACTTCACTAAAGTGAACCTGCGACATTAAGAGTCGTGTGATTGATTACGCTGCATAATCGTAACGTTCTGCAACTTATTTCTAAGTATATTATTGAATATCCCTAACATTAGTGACAGAACACTGCTGTTCAAATATCTATATATTTTGTTTTTAACGCGTATTTCTTGTTTATGTTCTTATTTTCCTTGCCATTTACAGAGTTTGGATGAATACGTAGCGACCCTCCTCACACTGAAAAAGAAGATCACTGACTCGGGGTAAGCAAACCTTAATACTCGTTACACCCACCTGTCATCCGGCTGGTCACCTCACACACCACTTCTAGGTTGTTTTGAAAGTCGACCAATCAGGGTTGGTTTAGTTTCTCTTCCAGGTGATGGACGTTGAATAGCTCAGCAAGATTATGTAACTTATATTTGGATGCATTGAAGATATGGGCTCATAATGTTGTGATGTAGCCACAATCATGTATACTATACGTTTGCAAGATGCTGTGACGATATATTATTGAGTGTGTCCATCAAACAATACATGTTTTTCTTTCACCCCACTATAGACAATTGCTGAGCGAATATCAAGAGAAGTGCGATGATATCCTTTTTCTTTGCATACTGTGGCTTTGCATGCCATGTATGTGTGTATATATATATATATATATATAATGAATGGTTAAACTGCATTTTACTGCGTGTGTCTGGATTGTTTATGAAAGTCGCCAACCTACACGTGTGCATCTGCACGTCGGTTATTACATCGCTTATGACCGGTGATAAATGATATGTGTATAATATAGTGTACCACACATTCAAAAGTCAGCAAAATGTATATGGTCTTGTTCCTTGACAGTTTATTACAGCTTCAAATATCACAAAGGTATGATAACGTATTTCTGTTCACAATATATTTAAATTGGCATTGGCTATATTTATGTCCATCCATATTACACTATAGTGAGATGTTCTAAAGAACAACTAACCATGCTTTGAGAAGCAATTCATCTGACAGTACTGCTTAACTTATGTATTATGTTTTGTTTACAGTGAAGCGAATAGGTTCAGAGAACAAGTGGAAGAGTTGCAGGCCAAACTACTCACGCTAGAAAAGGAGAAATCATGTCAGGAGTCTGTGCGAACAGAATTGGAAGAAGCAAAGGTACAACCATGAATTCACAGACATCCGCCACTCAGAGAGTTGGCTGCAGAAAAGTTTCTTTCAAATATTTGAAAGGAATATCAACCAATTGCTGTCGTTTCTTTGTATACCTCCCTTGCATCCTCTGTTCAGTAGTTCAACATTACTTTTCAAATATATCTTTTTTATATGTTTCTTGTATTCAACAGTCCCAGTATGTTTGCATCTATTGCAGTCTACGTTGTACGTTGTGTTGTTAATAACCATCTATGAAAAGTATACTTTGCATTAAAGTTATATCTTTTTTTTATCCATGTTTAAATACATTGTTTTGCTCGTGTCCATGCTGTTTCTAGAAATCTCTGCGGACTTACTCTCAGATGTCTGAAGAAATGGAGAGGCTGAAGGAGAAAGGCGTCCGAGCGACGACAGAGTAGGACATGAAAGCTATCTCCGAGTAGACAACAGTTGTGCACACTGAGTTCTGTTGGTTTTTTTATGTTCACGTCCTTGTTTCTCATTCACAGGAATGAGAGAATTCAACATCAGCTCAAGGATATGGAAGGTATTTCATATTCCTTTTGGCTTATCATACAGACATACAGACATGTTCCGTGTCATAATAGTTTGGCCAAATGGTATAATGGTATAAAAAGTGTTTCTCCACTATTTGAAATACACAGACAGGGATGAAAAGCAGAATCTTGAGAATGCCCAGCTCAGGAGAGAAAGAGCCTCACTTGAAAATGATTTGCTGAAAACACAGGTAAGCCAAAATAAAGTTTCCTTCCGAGTTTCCTTGAGCGTTTTTTTTCTCCGTTTGATTAATTAAGGAGGCATAGTCAGACTCAGTATTATCCTAAGACTGCATATATCACAAGATATCTTGATTTGGTTGTGTTCACAACCTTCCAGGCATCTTTGAAGACATCTCAGGCATCGGCAGAGAAAGTTGAAGAGATGAGAGAGGAGAATGCCAAGACAAGAACCATGTAAGTACTAAAATTCATAATAAACATCAGAGGTACTTGTTATTAGCCCAGAAATTATGAAATAATGCTTGACTTTCTGTGCCCTTCAACAGCAATAGCAAACTGGAAGATCAACTGAGACAGTTTGAAGGTTGGTATTTAAACTTTGCTCTCACATGAACTAGAATATTTCCTAACATTTGCGATCCTAACTCCTGTTGTTTTTCTCTGGTTCAGAATCTATTCACAAGCAGACACTTCATACATCTCAACTTACAAGAGAAAAACGTATACTCGAGAGAAACATGCATGACCTTCAGGTACTGTAATGGCTGAGTCTCACAAAAAAATGTCTTTATGTGAATATTGATTTTTTTTGGATTTCAGGGAATCATTACATTGGACACGTGTATTTTAGTAGTTTAGTAGTTTGTAGTTTATTTTCTTCCGATTGAGTTCGGCAATTGTTTTACCAGGTTGCCTGATGAAATGGTGTGGATTGCATTTGTATTTCAGGTCAGACTGCTAAGAATCGAAAGAGAAATAAATAAAGGTAAGAATCACACAATGCTCTACAACTTAATTGTACTTGGTATTGTAATTTGGCCAATATGTACTTGATTCTGGAAGTATCAAACTCTGGAATAGGTTAAACAAACAGCATATATATATACACATATATATACACACACACACACACACACACACAAATGTCCCATTTTAGTTTCCTAGACAGTCGCTCTTTGTTCTCAGTTTCATTCTTGTTTATTTTTTTTAAACAGAATGTAGGAGCGTGTCAACTCAAGCAAGTGTGCCCCAGGAGCCCAAAGTGGACAAAGGTATGCATTTAGCCCAGCCACGGCGTGCCCCCTCAACACCTTGTGTCGTCGCCCTACGGCCGGCGAGCTAATTAATATGGATAATATCCGCACCTACATATACCGGTTATTACAGGTCAGGTTTTCAAGATAAGAGTTGGCGTTCAAAATATAACCTGTTGTGTGTGCCGTCAACTACCATACTTTGGATAACAGTGCGGCTTTTACTTTGAATAGATTCCGCTGGCTGACTTTCAGAGTCCAATAATCAATCCAGTGTCAGTGACAATGAAAGTCAGACTCTGCATGACGCGGAAGGTAGCCAAAGTTTCGGAAATCTAAAACTCAATTGACTCTCCGTTGTATTTGGCATACTTGATAACTGACATGTCATGCAACATCCTCTTTAGCCAATCAATCAGCTGTTTGTATCCACGGTGTGGATGAAGACACGCCTACTAGGTGTGAGGGCCAGTGCAGTATAAGAGACATTATTTGGTAAGGAGACATAACATAAGTTGTATTCATCAAGAGTAGCTTTTGAAGTATACAAGAAACGAACACATTTATCGTAACCTATTTCAGACTCTTGATGATTCCATCAGAGGGGATCCCCTGTGTCCCCCGTCAAGTGTCAGTCAGGGCCAGTCCAGTGACAGTGGAGGTCCAGTGACAGTGGAGGTCCAGTGACAGTGCATTGGTCTTTTCAAGTACATGTTTTTGGATTTGAGGCGCATTCTGAAGATGCCGCTTTGTGTCTTCTACAGAAAAGGTCCGTCGGCTGCTGGAGAATCTGTGGACTTGTGTGGAACCTCAGACTCAGCAGTCAGCAAGCACTTTACATTTGGCAGGTAAAGCGTCATTAATACTAAGCTGAAAGCCCTTTAAAAAAAAGTGTTTGTTGTGTAAACGTGTTATTTGATCCATAAACATTTCCTTACACGCGTTTGACGACAAATCAGTCCCCCCCTCTTCCCTTTTTTATTCTTTCAGAGGCCGATGCCAATCAAATCTCCCACTGGCCCAGAAGCACATCGCAGCAACATCCCGTCAAATGTGACCCGCCCCACGCTGATCCGCTCAGGGTGTTCCAGCCCCACCAGTACAGTACCATACAGTCCAACGCCTCATCTCCGCCAGGGAGAGCCACTACCACTGCCCCGCAAGCAGCCCTGTGTCTAACCTCTCCGCACCGCCTGGGAGGCAAACAGCAAACAGCCTGCGAGATGAAAGACTGGGGAAACATTGAAGAGATAGTAGAGTACTTTAAGCCTCTACCTGCCTGCATTTCCCCAATTATGGACATGGTAACAATTGGATGTTACTTGTTATTTAGTGCACTTGATAACAATTATATAAGGGGGGAAAAAAGTATGTTTACGTTCCCAAACTAATACTTCATTGTTTTGTTGTTGCCTTTTAAGGAGGGTGATGCAAGCCATCCAGAGGGAGGCGATGGAAAGCAAGAGTCACCACCCGGAAGCCACCATGTTGGCGTCCGTCCTCTTCAAGATACGGACTCGTCGTTGATGCCAACGCGCAGGTCAAACCGGCGTCGGCGATTCACCGGAGAGCAAAGCGACGAGGCCGTACACTCAGCACTTAGGACCGAACGTCACATCCCAGTTCCCGATGCACACCAGTGTCCAAACAGCACCGGACGACCAACGGAACAACATACCGATCTAGCGATCGTCTTGCCACAGGACATGGACGGTGTCTCCAGAGGAAACGAGTCCAAGACCACGGAGCGGCAAGAGTTGACGGGTGACATCGCAGAGAGGATGAGAATGGCCCCCGACAGTGAAGAGATGAACAATCAAGAGGACATGCAGGTCGACCGACAGTCCGAAAATGTACAGTTGCACACAGAGTCGAGTTCAGCAGGTGAGATCGTTCATAGTAAATCAATGGAGTTGTTGGCGACAGAGACCAATGGGATTATCCCTATGGAAACGGACATTCACGATCCTCCACTCTGTCACGCGGAGGATGCTGGACGACTCGCAGAGTTGGGGGAAGACCAGCCAGATATTGCAGAGACGGATGTAGCGGACAAGACATCTGATGCCATTTCTTCTGATGAAATGACTGGCGATGGGAGAGATGTACCCGTGGCAAACGGCAGCATTGTCGAGTTACAAACCGCATCAGGGGCTCACAACAACACGCCAGTGGACATTGAACACAACGTGCCACCGGGGGGGCCGACGCGCCAGGATTCAATAGAGGCGGTCTGTGTGGGAGAGGACCACCGAGACCCGGGTGTGCGTGGATGCCAGTCTCCTTCGCCCGAGGCACCAGATGGTGTATGCAGCGTCAGCATCAATCGTGCCGTCGATGCAACTGCTGAACAGAAGGCAGAAAGCGATTGCCCCATCGACCCGACCGGGGAAGCCGATAACGACACAATGCGGGAAATTGAAACGACTAAAGAGCCAGCTCCTGCGTCACAGCCCAGCGGCGCTGCTGCTGTCGGAGCCCTTTCCCCTCTGAGGTCTCCGATCCTGACCATGGCGGATACAGAGGAAAGGCAACCCCCTATTCAGGATATTACTGCCGGTACGAGTCCTACGAAGGAAACAAGTCCCGCGAAGGAAACGGGTCCTGTTAAAGATAAATGTCATATTAGGGAAACTAGTCCTATTAACGATACTAGTCATATTATGGAAACTAGTCCTATTAAAGATAATAGTCATATTATCTTTAATCCTATTGAAGATACTAGTCCAATTGAAGACACTAGTGTTATTAAGGAGACTAGTCTTGTAAAGGAAACTAGGGCTATTAAAGATGGTAGTGCTATAAAGGACACCATCAAGGATACTACTCTCGCTAAGGAAGCTAGTCCTACTGAAGATACTAGTCATATTGCGGAAACAAGTGATATTAAGGAAACTAGTCCTATTGAAGATACTAGCATTGTTAAGGATACTAGTCCTATTGAAGATACTAGCATTGTTAAGGATACTAGCCCTATAAATGAAACTAGGGCTATTAAAGATGCTAGTACTATTAAGGATACTAGTGCTGTTAAGGTAACTAGTAATTCTAATGATGAAGTCGCTAACTCTGAAGTGGTGCCCGGTGAATTCAAGCACAACATGCCTGCTTCATGTCACCGATCAAGTCCTGTATGTCTCTCGCCCGCTGTGAAAATGCAATCTTTGAAACCCGTGGCCCCGTCAGAAAGCCCCGCGGCCGATATTGCATCTGCAGAGGCTGGCTCCTCTGAACAGGCGTACGTCGACACCCAACAAGCAATGTGCCAGGTCCGCTTTGAAATGGGCCCGCCTCTCCCTCCCCTCCTAGCCCCTCTGAGCATGACACCTCCCAAGTTGGTCAAACCCATTAACCCGCGGCACGCCATCGGAAAGCTTTCCTTCCCGTCGCCCTTGAAAGCGCAGAGCTCCCCTGACGTCGCGGCTCAGCCCGGCGTGCCGTGCGGCGGTTCGCCTCTGTTCAACAGTCCCTCGCCCAACGGCGTCCCGTCGTCGCCACTTCAGTTTGGCTCCGCCACCCCAAAACACGCCGTCCCGGTGCCTGGCCGCCTGCCGTCGTCCGCTGTGAGCTCCCCGTCTTGCTCATCCTCCAGCCCCTCCCAGGAAAACTCCATGAGGATCCTGGACACCATGTACCCGGAGATGTCGGCGCGCGCCAGGACGCTGAGCATCCTCCGGGGCAACGTCAGCCTCGGCGTTTCCTCCGCCGAGAGCGGAACCGCCGCCCACGCCGCCGTTCTCGGTCAGATGTCCGGCTTCAAAACCGTCAACTCCTCTTCCACCGCCTTCACCAACACCGAGCTGAAAGGGCTGAAGAGGCCCACGGGCGATTTGCCCCAACCCAAAAGTGCCAAATGCCTCCGGCTGGATGGCTGCTCGCGCAGGTCGGCTCTTCGCTCCAGCGCCTCCCCCAGTCTGGATGACGCCACTCCACCCGACCAGTTATCGGCACCGGAGGCTCTTCAAAACAATGCAAACTCTGGGTCCACAGAAGTGGATGCGCCCGGGGCGAGCGTGTCGACAGCCAACTCCCTGGAGAAAATCGCATTGCGGTGTTTTGACCTCTTGCCGGTAATCAAAAGCCACCTGCATGTGGGAAACCTGTCCAAAAAACCTGTGCTGAGGGATGAGGAGAAGGAGGTCATCGCGGAGTTCTCTCGAAGCAAATGGGTGAGTCTGCCTGTCTTCACTGCTCATCTGTAAGCCCATCTGTAGCCTCATCTATTAACAGAGTTATCAGAATTTCATCATAGTAGTTAACTCAAATTATTAAATGTGGAACATTATGCAAGCATTCTTATCAATGATTTTAAATGTGAGATGGTGTCTATGGGGTCTATATAGTCTAGTAGAGTTCACTTTAACAATAGCTAATAAAGTGTCAATTTATTAACATGAGATCATTAGGATTGTGAAATTAGTGCAGTCTTTGGGGGCACAGTATTTTATTGTCTATTTTAAGAAGCGAGGGTTCCGTTGTGTATTGTGTACGTCCTTGACCTAGATAGGTGGATGGGCAGAAGTAGATTAAAGTGCAGAGCCAGGGAGAGCCAAATAACAATATCAGAGCAAAGCAGAGATGACAAGCAGGAAATCAAAGCAATGAAGGAGAGTGTTGTTTTTTGTGTGTTTCTCTGCATGCGTTTCTGGGGGCGAGACATGGTTCTTTCTGGCTATGAATTCTTTTCACTTTTGCTCTCCAAAGTTTACAGCAGATGATATGCTTTCTGCAATTCTGGACAAGCTGAAGACGGAGAGGTCAGTGCTCAGTGGAGAACACATGCAGGCCCTATGCAGGGTGTATGCGGGGATCTGTCGACAGCGGAGAGACTGGGAGAGAGCTCATATCCTCGCCTACACCGTCCTCAGGGAAGGTAAAGGGTATTCTTGAAATGGCACATATGATATATATTTTTCTGAATACTGAATACGTCGCCACCATTGAAGTTAGTAAAGACTATGGAAGACTTGTTTTTGATGTGCTTTTTCTTTGGGATTGTCTTTCAGATATCCAAGATGCTTCCAAGCTGATCCTGTTTATAGTGACAACATGGCCCTGTGTCCTTTCGCATAAGGGTAAACTCTGCCAGGCCATACATGCCGTCACCAAATTAAAGGCGCAAGGAGACGTCCTCAACTGCCTTTCGGCTTACCTTGACTGGGATAAGGTAAAGTTACCATTTCCACAAAATGTTAGTGTTTATATCTTTATTTTATTACATCTAACACAGCCTTCCCCCCGCCTATGCGTCTGTTAAATAAGTTTAAAAAAAAATATATATATATAGTTTTTCATTATATAAATTAAATATGTTTAATCCAAGTGATTTGACAACAAGAGAACAAGTCCTAGGTGGATATTTCAGAGCCAAAGGATTCAGTACAAGGAGAACAGCAGGAGCCTTAAGAAATAGCCCTGCGGGACACCAGAGTTAACCAGAGAGTGCAACAGTGATTTGAGTCTTTGTGTGTGTGTGTGTGTGTTTACAGAGCCCTCCATGTGATGTGGAGCAGCTAATCTCCAGATCGCTGTCGGAGGTTCGCAGTGGGGCGGGCCTCTCGTTCAGCAAACACAAGCGGCATGGGGACGACCTGAGTAACGAGGCATGGGACCGCGTCTTCACGCTGGACCTTCTGTGCACACAAAAAAAGTGGAAGTGGACCTATGACAAAGTATTGGGGTGAGTAAATACGTCTCGTAAACGTAATCTCTTTTTTTCCTGTCAATTTCAAGAGAATCCACCACGTGATTTACAACAAACGTGAAAAGAAGTGCCCTGATCATAGTGTTTGTTTGCAGACAAGAGCTATGGCCGCTGATGAACAGTTGGGTGACTCAACCCAATAATCAACCGAAGCTCATCTCTGATATCACGGTCTCCACTGTCCTCAGACTCATAGGTCAGTTATACCTTCTTCTTCTTTTTCATCCACTATATACTAAAATACCATTTCAAATTTACCATTTGGAGTTTTCTGAATGGCGAGTTTCAACTCATCACCGAAAAACGATCATCTTCAAGTGTGTGTTGGTGTCTTTCTCTTTCTTCATTTAGGAAGATTAGCCCAACGAGGCGTCAAAGAAAAATGCATTCCATCAGTGATGACCGTCATCAATGTCATGGATATGTTTGTAAGACACTGCATCGCTGAAGGTATGGGACACAAAATGCTTTCATCACTTGTGGGTATTTGGACAAAAAAGAAAGGGTTTACTGAGAACATAACTCTATGACATGAATGGGTAATCCCATGGCAAAGGAACATAGACTCATGACAGATTGAGGACAAATTGTGTCTCCCCCGTTGGTCAAAGTCTCTGCAGGGAATTGGCATCAGCGTCAGGGGCACTCGTACTCCTCTCAGTTGTACTTATATTGTATGTAGAATATTTTAGGACTGCATCACTGGGGCGGGGAGGATAGCTGGATTAAAGCTCATTTTGACATTTTAAGGGAGGGAACTTAGGACCCATAGTGGAATCTTCCGTTGCGTGTGCCCGTGTATGAGAGACAAAGCAATAGAAACCTTTCACAAGAATACATTTGCATAGGTTTTGCATTCATTGAATTGGCGGATGATTGGGAACTATTGGATCCCCTCCCTGCTGCTTTGCCGTAGTTATCGTTCCTTTACTATTGGCTTCGGTTTTACTTGTTCGTCTTGGGCCAGATATCTTGGATAGTAACAATGTCCTCTTATTGTCCATATCAAACGTATAAATGAACGAGATCCAATGCATAAAATAATAGATGAGACTAATAACTCTATGAATGAATAATGGCTGAGACTTGTGATGATGATTGCGACACCCGTGCAGGTGTGCCGTGGGAGGTTCAGCTGGCGGCCGTGTACTGCATCTACGACCTGTCTCCTAGCAACCCGAAGCAAGCGCTGGACGCCCTGGCAGAGTGGAGAAGAGACACGAGCCACAGCGTCCCGCCGGCGGTCACCAGCTGTATTAACCAGATAGCGTCTGTCTGCAGAGGTCAACAGTTGATAGAAAAGGGACTTAAGACGTGCACTGACTACTGAAAAATGTGTCCTGGTGGAAGGTAACTGTTAATGGTGTAACGTTGTTCCAAGTGATCATTTACAATAAAGTTTTGTTTAGTGTAGCTGCTACACAATCATGGTAAATGGCAACAACAACAAAAATAAGTATGAAAAAGCATACAGGCAAGGTGATTGCCCAAGCACTGACAAATACAGCATCTATACAATTAAAAAAGTGATCTATAACTATAACCTTAAATCTTGCATAACGTCCACATGTGTACAAACACTCTGGTGTTCACAGTCACTCACATATTACACAGTGCAACCTCAACCCGGGCCCACTACTCAGTCAATCAGCAGCTGGGCATGAGTTGACGATTTCAATCAAAGGAAACGTCCTTCGTCACGCTTCGCTTGCCACAAGGGAAAAGTTAAGTCGGCACTTGCATGTGAACACTTGAAAAGTCAAAACAGTTGAGCCTTTGTCCACGGTGTCTGCCAGTTCTCAACAGGTTTAAAAACATGCCGCTTTGTTAATCTTAAATTATCTTGTAAATATAACCATGTTGGAATATGTTATGGCTTTCTTTTTTTATTGTCATATGTCTTTTGTGTGTGCGTGCATTCATTTATTTGTGTGGGTACATTTTATTCTGGTCACTGCTTAAATGGACACGCTTAACTTGTTGAATTCAGCAGACACCACGCAGGCCTGTTTAGAATGGTTTGCTTTCCTCAGGTAATTTTGAAAGTTACTTTGTACATGTTGAATTGGGATGTATTTTTTTGTATTTTATTATTATTATTTTTTTTTCTGTAAAGATGACCATCTGGGAAATAGGTAAAACTGTACGAATAAAAACAAGTTTATATTTTGTAAATATGTAGTATATTTAAAAGCTCAGATATAATTTAATATTTTCACATTAAAACAATAAACCTCATATTTTGTCGTGTCTTACTTATATGACTTAAAGTACTTTGTTCAGGGGGGGGGGAAATGTAACAAAATACATCCATCGAGTAGTAGTATAATATTTAATGTAACGTCCCAGGACCAATAACGGGGGGGGGGGCGTTCAAATCACGTCCCGGAAAAAAAAAAAAGGGGGTGTGTTTAAAGGTTTAAATCCCACGGACATGCGCCGTAGCGCGTCCTATTGGCTGGGTGCGCCATATTGGTTTACAGGGGAGTGGAGTTGTCGGGCAAAAAGAGCTGCGTTCAAATCAAGCCGATAGCCGGACATGAAGCGTCTCGAGGATTAAGTGAAATTAAACGCGGTCGGTTTGTTCGCAACGAGCGCCACGCTGCTTGCTTTGCTCGCGTCGTCCGCGCCACTCTCGCGTGATTAAGTTTCCCCCCCAGTAGGTGTTATTCCTCTCGTTTAACATCAAGTCCCCCCCCCCCCCCCCCCCTCCCCCCCCCCCCCCTTT
>OOFB01038421.1:69432-81932 GCA_900323305.1 Trachyrincus murrayi
CCCCCCCCCGCCTAATTACGAGACTTGCTGAATGACTTATTGAATGTGTTTTAATATCCGCACCATTTCCCAGGGTTTGTTCCTCTTGCCAACATGCCTATCTACAGAATACACACACACCACTCAAGATTCGAAACCCATTCTCCTTCCCGCTGCTTTAAATGGGCCACTTGAAGGAATGAAGGAAGGAGCAGTTAGGAGAGACTAAGGAGTCCTTATTTTAAGGATGGGAGTGTGATGAGCGCGATGGTTGGAACAATGTAGTAGTCATGTTTTTAACGTTTAGTGCCATAATGGACTCCACAGAAACACTAGCACCACCTTCTGCTTTCAATGCAACCGGCTGTGTGATTGCAGTGCCTAGTTTCAACTCCTTTTTGCCATGAACCAAATCTTGAACCAGTGTCTGTCTGTACAATGTGAGGGTTGACGTGTAAATGAGTATCATATGGATGTATTTTGTGTTTCCTTTTTAGGCACCATTTTTATGTAATGTTTTCTATTTTTTTAATAAACATTTTAAAACGCTATGTTAACTGAATCATCATGTTGAAGTGTCTCCAAGTGCTAGTTTTGCATCTTGTAATGCACATTTGATTTTGAATTGGTCTTCTCGCTGTTTTTTAAAGGGTAAGTCAACTCCAAAAACACTTCTTCAATTAAACTATGATTGGCTGTCTGCCCAGTTGGGGGCGGGACTATCTACCCAGTCAGGGGCGGGACTTGGTGTGAACTGTTAGACGATTAAACCGAACGAGTTTAATCAGCCGGCTCTACAGTGGGACCATTTCACTCTTATGTGAGTAAAAATGCCCGTGTGCGAACGTTAATTAATATTTAACAGCACATGTGTGAGAGGAATGTTTAAATGTTTGAATTAAAATAAAATGGATCACATTACCGGCTTTCACACATAGGTTTGACGACTGACCAAGGAAATGGCAGACACGGGAACACAATTATTTCAAACTACTCCTCAGGCAAAAATCTTGGTAAAGTGTAATGTTGAAACAATGTTGTGTTTGAAGACTGGTGACTCATACATAGTTGTACCTATCAACAAACTAAAACTCTGAGGAACGGGGTGTTTTTGTAATGTCACAGTATCCATGTGGTTTCTGAGCTGCATGCCTGAAGCTGTTGATAAGCCTTTTCATTTATCAGGGCCCTAGGAATGTGTCAATCTTAAGGAGAACTAAACCCCCTGACCCTTTAATATACGTTTCATTGTGGTGCAGGGCCCTGTAAACGCCCCTTCAATAGGCAGAGGAGGGCTGTGTCCCATCAACGCTTAATCAGCAGGTAACCATATCAGTCAATATGAAGTTGTAGTTGTGCATGCAGTAGCATGGCATGTGCTTAACCTAGAGATGGAGTCATCTAATGCAAACCGATCTACAATTGGTGTCAGGATATGGTTCTCTTACAGGTGAACCTGGCTACGATTAAAACATTGTGGACTCCGTGTGTCGGGTTTGTCGGAGCCATGCGTAGTTGTACTCTTGCGTACATGAGTGTAATATAATGAAAAAAAATGTGTGTGTAATGTTTCTTCCAGCCAGGTGAGGGCAGCGGTGTACCGTGTCTCAGCATAGCTCCGGGACCGTGAGGAGAGGGACTCCCTCCCCGACTCAATCTCAAGTCTCCATCACTGGAAGGTTTGTAGAAGGAGCTACGTCGGTTTTATTCCCATTCGAATAAGTAAGACACACAAAAAGAGCAGAGACCCCCTTTTAGCCATTTCCGTCCAATTTTCTGAGTAAGGTGCCAAGCTAAGAGAGATGCCAGTCTCATGGCGTCATCTACTGTCATGGAGCTGCTGCCTTTATCCATATTTATACTTTAGTATTTCTAGACACTTTGGCACTGGGTCTGGTTTTTAGTAATATTACTAAAAGCTGTCTCTATACGTCAGAAGATCACATTAGTGAAATAACTGTGGCTGGCGAGACATTAGTGGGGCCTAGCTTCCCTGGATTATGGGTTTTTGGTCTTGGGTTTTTGTTGGCATATTCTCTCCTTTTTTTCTTGTTGGTCCAGACCATGTCTGAATAAAGAAATGTGTGTGTGTAGCCACTAGCCAACCACAGGGTCTACACGGTGGGATCTAATTCAGTCAGTGTGCCTGTGAGAAATCCAATTTCAGCTGCACAGCACTCGATCAGCGTGTGTGTGTGTGTGTGTGTGTGTGTGTCAGCATCTCCATTTAGTTTAGGTAACATTTTCTTATTGTAAGATGGACATATACACAAAGTCAGACAATATCGTTCCATATACTGTTAGTACGTGTGTGTGTGTGTGCGCCTACCTCTGCTTTTGCCCATACAGTACTTGTTTCTGACATCTGTTTCAATTGCTTGTCACTTTATCGTCTCTTTACCGAGACTCAGATCCTGAAGACTGTAGGATATTGAATCACTTATTTCAAAACAGTACCAAGTCATTTAGGGTAGAGTTCAGGCTGGCCAATAGCAACTAGTTTATTGTCATATTGTTTACATTTGGAAAGATGATGTTTAATTCATCCAAAAATTACTGATGCATGTACATTGGACAGTTGATTTAAGAAAGACATTGTCTACAAATATCAGATCATCAGATATATGCAAACATTGGCATTGTCAGATAAGCAAAATCCACCGGTTTAACTGACATGAAAATGATCTAAAACAGGAATTGGGAATAGCAATTGGGAAATAATAATTTCCCTTGGAGGCAAATACAGGACTTGGATAACGAATGCAACAATGTTGCCTGAATGGACAAATTACTATGATCCCTCTCCTATTGCTCCTACTTGTTTTAGTTTTGTCTTTGCAGTCCCTACTATATTAGAAAGAGGGCGCTGTGTAGCCAGTACTTATTCAGGGCCACACGTTGACCTTGAAGCCTATCCCTGAACACTAACCCTAACACTAACATGCAGGCTAGAGAATTAGAATAGAGAATAGTTAAGAAACGATATTTTCATGAGAACTTTGTTTAAAGGAAAACCAACCCCCCCTGTTTGAGCTAGTCCTCGCCCACACTATCAAATACAAAATGGCTTCTTGCATACTTCTGGTAGACACTTTTTTTCAACTAGCTACAATCTGATTTGGGGGTGTAGCCAGAATGTTTGATTAACAGCATGCGTTTAACCCATGAAGGGCAATTTGAGGTCATATTTTATCCATATGTTATCAAGTATTACGTTTTTACAACTTTGCACATTTAGGTCAAGATTTGGACCCATGTTTTCACCCATGCTTTCAACTCACTCTCACTGCCTTGAAACATAGCTCTCATTATCATTACACAGTTGGTTGTGCTTCACCCCACACACCCTATATGATTTCCAGTGATGGGAATACAAGCTGTCGAAGGTCCACAAGCTTTGGAGGAATCCATGTCAGTCAGCAGAATATTGTGATGTAATGCTACTTTGGGAAGCCAATCCTAGAACTAACCCAGTAACTATGCGTTTATGTTCTGGCACTGTAAATGTAGCATGACATTTTGTCCATCACTTTATCCACAAAACGTTTAAGCTGTTGTCATGGGCCCTAACCACTGGAGGGAGAAAGGCCGGGGGCCACTGTTATATGGCTTATTCGGTAATGATGCACAGTAGTGATTCAAAGAGAGTTTGAGTCTTGTTACTTGTGTGTTTATTGTGTGATCATAAATCTTGGTTTTGGAAAAAGAAGAAGACAGCACAATACTGAGATTCCACAGGAAAAGTGTACAAATATAATGTGATGTGGTGCTGGTTGCAGAACAACATTGTGAACGTTAATGATCCAGGTATTTCCACTGTACATAAATGTTTTCAGAATGCAGAAGAAGTTGAGAGAAATGTCCAAGTCCTTAAAACGTTTGCTAGTTCTGAACTGAGGTAAGGTCAGAGGTCATGTATAGTTGGCTAACAGAACCTAACACATAGTGTAATATAATACCATTGCCAATCGTACAGAGCAGATATTGGCATACAATAATGACAGAAATGCATAAAATAAAAGGGTGTCGCTTTAAAACTGCATTAATATCACTCTTATGTGAAGGAGAAATAACAATAGTTTTTGAAGTACACCAACAGTTGAAGTGTGTCCAAAGGCAATGTAGATGATTAGTTTCATATGAACAACTCTCCTGTACCAGATGCATATCATTCATGAAAAATAAATAATTAAATGATAGTAAATGTTTGATTTCAAAGCATGTCTAAATCAATGATCAGATTGAAAGAGATGTGCATGTTAGCTTGATTCATCCACAGAGAAACAAACCAGGGGGAAAAGGGTATTCTATGTCCTTCCTCTTCTGCTGGGATTGTTTTCTGTATCTCAAGTTCCCTTTTTATATTCCTCGCTGGACATCCTGGAGTATTTCCAAGTGGACGGATCAGTAACATCTATGCCACTTGTGTTGTGATGGTTTTGTGATTGTTTTGGTTTTTTAGATGTGAATTATAGTCCCTTCATCATCCTATGAAACATCCCTCAATCTCTATTCTCCCAATCCCAAATGAGTCCAGTATGCTAGCTTGATGCCTTAGCGTTGTGTTATCCCGATTTGGCTCATACCGTTTGTGTCCTCTTACATCTGAGGTCAGGTCAACATCTGTTACGTCCACATTAAACAAACTAACTCTAACCCTGATACATGGAGGTGAGATGCTGCCCCCACCTTGGTTTCACCTGAGTACTGGTTGGCTGTCCACGGGGCTTCTGGGCGGGCTTGTAGAATGAAAGCGACCAATGAATGGAGGGGAGGAGTGGGGGGCAGACACCTGCTTGCTGTGGGGAGTGAGTGGACTAATGAGACTGCAGATGTAGAGAGCTGGGTTAGCGGTTAGGGTTAACCCAGAGCTTATGGGTTAGGGTTAACCCAGAGCTTATGGGTTAAAGGTTAGGGTTAACCCAGGGTTAGGGTTAGACACTCAGCGGTCTCGCCATCTCCTTTACGTGTCTCGCCGCTGTTGGCTCTTTCTCTTGGCTTTCCTGGCGTACAGGAAGTACATGGTGTGGCCCGCGGTAATGAACAAGACGGAGATGATGACCAGGATGCCAAAGTGTTGTGGCTGCGGAGCGGAGATGACCATGATGAAGTGGAGCAGGTCCATCAGGTAGTTCATGGAGCTCTGCACACCGTTGACCACACCCCTCTCGGACTCACAGATGCTCTCCTGGAGCAGCTGGGTCACCGTCAGGTCGAAGGACCACAGGCCTGCGAGACACAACGTATACAATCTGATGCATTACACTGGTTCAACCGTTTTTGAGTACTGTACCCCTAAACAATTCCATGCCTGTTAAAGTAAAGTCCCTAAACGCACATTTGCATAAACCACCTTCTGTCCCACATGTCACAGGTAGACAGGTAACATTAAAGGCAATATTCAAACACACAAGGGCTGGGAAATATTTCTGAATATGCCTCAGTTAAATATTGTTCCCTTTGGAGCCATTTAGCTATTGGTACGTGTTCCCTACTCACCGACGCGTGCTGTGATGACACCCAGGAACAGCAGGATGATGGAGATGTAGGACTCAGGCGCTGAGCTTGAGGGAACGTTATCAAAGAGCACTGTGTTGTTGGTCCAGTGGATGGAGGAGCGGTCAGGGAGCAGTGGCTGGTTGCTGCCCCCTCCCAGGGGATACGTGTGTTTCTGGCTCACAATCCTTCCGACCTCTGTGGACGAGGAGTTGTCAGTGTAAGGCATGAGCAGGCGGAGATCCATGGGGCTCCCGGGGGAAAAAACCGAGCACACGCACAGCAGCAGGCAGCCCAGGTGCAGGCAGCTGGAGATGATGCCCGTGTTGACCAGGCCATACGCCTTGCGCAGCTTGGTGAACATTACGGTACCCATGAGGCCCGTGATGGCTGACACACCCATCAGCAGGCTGAGCAGGGAGCCGCTGATGCCCTGGGTGTAAGCGTAGCCTGTGGTGATGCAGTCGAAGCCCAGCACGGTGGTGTAGAGGAAGGCCAGGCCCATGCCGGCCAGGAAGACATCCTGGTGGTAGTAGGCCCTCCAGCCGTCCTTGCAGGTGCTCAGCAGTCGCCGGAGCCTCTGGAAACACAGCGGCAGGCCCCTGATCGCTTTCAGGCTGAGGCTCTGCTCGCTGTTCTCTACCGACGTAGCTTGAGTTTCTCTGGCAGTGCGTTTCACTAAAAAATAAAGACAGAATATCATAAATATATTCTAACTTATGGCATGGCTTCATCCAAAGTCCCCCCACCATTACTCTGCCAGGTGTAGTACTTTTAAGGAGTAAACTCATATTGATTTATATGTAGGATCATGTATTTTAACATTCCTTTTAAAATATAAGATGTTCAGTTTTATATTGCAGCTTTTGGAAAGAAGCAGCAGCATACTAGACCAAAGATGCATGGACAGATGGAATGGAATTGGATTGAGTCTAGTCCATAAATTGCCCTGAAAGTGGTATGCTCCTATCACCCGACACTATCTAGACCTTTTAAGTCACCTGTGATTGGTCTTCTAATGTTTACCACATGGTGAAGCAGCATTTAGTTACTGCACATGGCTGGAACAAAGTTCCACACTTGCTGCCTGCTTACAGATCTAGCCTAAAAACTACTCATTACCTAGATTCAATATCAATGGCAATAAGGCATGATATTCACACATTTGTAATGCCTACTAGATAAGTAAAACTGTTTTTTCATTCCTTTTACTATAATTCATGTAACGACAATATATCCATATTTGTTTCCAAAAACATACAATACTGTTTTTCATTCAAATATCTTAAATGTTACAAAAATACATATTACAAATATATTAAAGTATAATTTGACACATTAATTAGACACTTGACTTGTGAACTGTACCGTGCTGCCTTCTCCTCGCCCCACTCTGAAGACAGGCCTGGTCCACGTCCTCTGGCGGGGGCTTGACTGACAGAGCGGGGACAATGCGGTACACCCGTGACAGGAAGATGAACTCTACAATGAGGGATACCACGTTCCAGCCCAGAATGAAGCCACACCCGACCACATTGGAGGCCAGGGTCATGACCTGTCCCACTGCCAGTGGAGCCAGGATGTTGGTCACCTGGTCAATCCGCCTCATTGTGGCGTTCATTCCTGTGGACAGAGTTAAATGTTCATTCCTCTGGACAGAGCAAAACGTTCATTCCTCTGGACAGAGTTAAACATTCAAAGTTATCCTTTAACATGTTATAACCCTACATACAATGTCCACCAGGTCAACCAATAACAGAGAGAGTAAGAATGGACCCACCAGCCAGATGGCCGCGGTTGTATCCTGTGATGACCACAATCCAGTCCCTCTGGATGGCGATGGTGAGTGCGGTGCTTGCAAGGTTAGCCACATCTGCCAGGACGATCACCACCGCATAACAAGCCACCTTGTGTAGGTTTTGTGACGCAACATGTTACTACACATGGCAGCACAGGGTAGACTGAGGCTCAGTGGCAGAAACAAGAAAGGGACTCTGAACATCGGGCACATATACACAGCGGAATGTACCATAGTGTATATGGTACATTCTACATGGAATTATGATTATTATTATTATTATTATTATTATTATTATCAAATGAGTAGTGTACCATCCCTGTGCATACTCACAGTAAGCCAACCATCCCAAATCTGTTCAATCCACTGCTTATATGAGAAGACCAGCATGAGCACGATGCTACACACGGTCACTGAAACGTTCTGAATAAAGAGTGAGGCGTGTGCAACTAAAATAGAGAAAACAAAAAAGAAAAAAAAAATTGAAAGGCATTTTAAAATTCAATAAAACGTCTAAACCTCCTCACGTGATTGTACTTGTTTCTTAAAGGAGATGAAATGTCTGATGCTCACCCTTGTTCCTGGGCTTGCGGTCGACCCAGTCCCCGATCAGAGGTCCGACCAGCAGCACGGACCCCGCCACCACCAGGCCGAACACCGCCGTCAGCAGCAGGTTGCGGCCGTACAGCTCAATGAGGAAGACAGATATAGCAAAGTGCCACATGCGGTCGCCCTGTTTTAAGAAAGAAAAAACAATGAATGAATACTCTGCGGCGTACGCGTGGACTACCTTGTGGTTTTATTGAAGTGTTGTCATCACTGTGTCGGGATATGGAAACACTTCTTACCCACATCGATAAAGCTCCACTGACATAGATCAGAAACTTGGGTCCGCTGAGATAGATGAGAGCTGACCCTTGCAGAACATTAGAAATCAACGTGTAAACTTTCCATCCCACGGAACGGAACAATACTGTTCTCTCAGTTCATCGGTTGCTTACTTGGTTTACTCCTCGACTTCTGAATACTCGGCTCCCGGACGTCCTCGGATTCAAACTCCACCACCGCTCCCCCACTCTCCGAGGCATCTGCTCGTAGGGACATCTCCTGTGGTAGGGTCAAAGGTCAAACAGCCTGACTCATCTTGGATGAACATTAAACAGTCTTTATGCTATAGTACCCCCTACGATTACAGGGACACGTTTGGTCATTTAAAAATGCAGTACATTGAGTTGTTTTCTTTCCATGTACTGTATAGTGCTAAGACAAAACATTGATACATTTACTTATCCAGTGTTAGGCCATATAGGCCTAACACGTAATTTATATTAACTCAATGAAGCCATTTTATAAGAGAATTACTTTCCTTGGGATAGGGTTAGGGTTAATCCATTATTCCACATGATGACATTGTTATGTTCAAATCAGACGGACATGAAAACACTCACCTTTATTGCGATGGTATCACAAATCCTTAATGATGTCCTTGTCCTTCAGTAATGTGTCTTTTTCCATCTATCGTCCATTGGGATTTTTGACTTTCCCGAGAGCTGGAATTCGAGCTGCAGTACTTTCAAAGGCTTGGCAGCATCACCGTCAAGCACCATTGTATGAAAGTGCCAGAAAGGCAGAACAGGCAACCGGGTAACAAAAGCAGCCAGCATATTCCACAGCACAATATCACTGTCCACCCACACTACATAAAGGACAACTTATTTGACTGAAACACACACACACACACACACATGGTCAGGGCATGGTCATTGGTCACATGTATATGTGTATGCATGCACGCATTCACACACATGAATACACAGTTGAGAGTATCTTCTGTGTGCACACACATGCACACACTCTATACATGTGTTCACATGCACACATGTTGTCACACAAATAGAAACCGCAAGAACCTTGAAAACATTCCCAAACATAAGACAACATTACATTGACATGTAATGTTTAGATATTCAATCTAGATGTTCACTGCTGCAATCATATTTCCTCATTCTATGATTTGTTTTAACAAAAAGAATTATAAATATTTTATAAATTAATTACATTAATAAAACACAAGCCCTGTATGTGTTGCATGTCTTGAAAAAACGTTTTATTCATATTTCTTTATAATATGAGACCAAGTGAATTTGAAAATGAATTTAGTAAAAAAAAGTTGCCTTAACTTACCAATACACATGATCAATAAAGCATCATCTACTAAATATTATTTTATGTAAATATGTAATAGGGTAAAAATATGCATATAAAAAATGGCCTATATGCCTGATGAACAGCTCAGTAATTCAAAGCTAACTATACAATTTGTATGATTGGCGTGTTGTTGCACGAACAGGCACGCCACATGCAATAATCACTAATCAGTTGAAGAAGGATTTGATTAGAAAATCTCACCACTAAAGATTGAAGGGAGGAAAAGTATCAATCAAAACATGAAGATGGGCGAGTGATAAGATTAGCTGTCGTATGGATTCATATTGTGTCTGTCCATAATGAACTTTTTCAGGAAGCCAAGAAACTTGTAGAAGGCCACAAGGGGTATGGAGATGACCGGGATGGTTGACAGAAGCACCCCGATAGTATACACCCAACCTGGATAAGGCTGAACATCAGCTAGGGGAAAGTCCACCTGCAAGAGGAAATGGGCAGAAAGACGGTGATTCAGATACTATATAGTTATTTTTAGTTATAGTTATGCACCTATAAATGCTTTCTTACAAAGTCCGGGTTCCATGCGTCATAAGTGGGTAGGGTTTCAGCCTCAATGACAGTGTAGGCCAGGAACACTGCCAGGAGCATCAGGGGGCTGATTAACCTCCATGTGACCTGCCAGTAAAGATTGGGTCTGTGTCCCGTCATCCATTCGATATCATCACTAAACCTGTGGGCACAGAGCGTCACTTAGATACACATACTACAGATACACTTAGATATACGTACTGTATATATACATAGCCACACTTAGATACACATACTATAGATACACTTAGATATACGTACTGTATATATACATAGCCATACTTAGATACTACATACTGTATATACACATAGATACACTTAGATATACATACTGTATATACACATAGATACACTTAGATGTACATACTGTATATACACATAGCCATACTTAGATATACACATGGATACACACTTAGATAGACAAAGATAGACATACTGTATATACACATAGATATACATACTATATATACACATAGATACAGATACACATACTGTATATACACATAGATACACTTAGATACACATACTGTATATACACATAGGAACACTTAGATACACATACTGTATATGCACATAGATACACTTAGATACACATACTGTATATACACATAGATATACATACTATATATACACATAGATACAGATACACATACTGTATATACACATAGATACACTTAGATACACATACTGTATATACACATAGGAACACTTAGATATACATACTGTATATACACATAGATACACTTAGATATACATACTGTATATACACATAGATACACTTAGATATACATACTGTATATACACATAGATACACTTAGATGTACATACTGTATATATACATAGCCACACTTAGATACACATACTATAGATACACTTAGATATACGTACTGTATATATACATAGCCATACTTAGATACACATACTGTATATACACATAGATACACTTAGATACACATACTGTATATACACTTAGATATACATACTGTATATACACATAGATACACTTAGATATACATACTGTATATATCACATAGATACACTTAGATATACATACTGTATATACACATAGATATACATACTTATATACACATAGATACTTAGATGTACATACTGTATATACACATAGATACACTTAGATGTACATACTGTATATACACATAGCCATACTTAGATATACACATGGATACACACTTAGATAGACAAAGATAGAGATACAGTAGATACTCATGGATATACGTATATACACTCAGATACATGTGTGGCTACACGCAGTCATCTTTTTCTTTGTCTACCAACATTGCACTCACAGTGACTTGGTGAATCAGGCGAATATGATACCTTTTAATCCCGTAAATATATGTCACAGCAGTCATCTCAAAGAAGGCTATGATGAGCAGAGGCAGCGATCCGACGTAGGTGTTGAAAATCCCTAACCAGTAGTTCCCCGAGCCCATGGTGAAGATCAGCGCAGCAGTAAAACAGAACAAACATATCAACCCTACGAGCAACAGGGGAGAGTAACACAAGAGGGTTTAATGCACAGTGCTAACCCGCACCACATATCTTGATATGATTGAATTGGGATGGCCAACATCCAATGAAGTTCAAGCAAGAACAGGGGTTTTTCAAGACCAATGGAAATGTAGGCAGGTGAACAGCGTTAATATTATTATTATTATTATTATTATTATTATTATAATAAGAATATCTACAGATCATCCTGGGGTCACCTCGAATGACTCCATCTCCATTCCAAATGGGGTCCCGACCCAGAGTCAATACTAATTTGTGTTCTATATTTTATATTATTATATATGAATTACTTACCAGTGAAAATCTCCTTAGGAAGACAGGGTGGGACTAAGTGTAGGTCTAGCAGAGGGGTGAGGATTCCCTCCAGAGTGCCAAACATGGAGGACAGGCCCAGGCAGAAGAGCATGATGAAGAAGAGGGCAGCCCACAGCTGGGACCCCGGCATATGTATCACAGCCTCTGTGAACACGATGAAGGCCAGCCCTGTTCCAGATGCACTCTGCAAGAAAAGCAACACTCACTGTGGTCACAAGACTTCCTGTGATGAACAGGGGCAGGAGAGTTTGTTTTTGATGTGAGCTGCCTTCAATTCATCCCCCTCGGGATGAATAATGGACGATGGATAGTTTGACTTCAAGCTGCAAAGTTCTGGGTTTGGACTCGGATGTCCTTGGATGCGACTGCAACCGCTCCACGGTCTACCAGTAGGCATCCCTGAGCAGGAAGCCTCACCCCTACCTGCTCATTAATGATATGTATCTAAACATGCAGAGTTTATATTTGTATATTGTACCTGTTCAAGGAAAGTTTGGAGATTGCAGGTTTTCAGATCAAGGCTCGCGACCTCAAAGGGATCAGTTGAGTTGAGATGACTCAACCACTCGTCATAGTTTTGTAGAGTTATGTTTTCATCACCAATGCTAAATGCATTTGTTAACAT
>OOFB01038423.1:0-19104 GCA_900323305.1 Trachyrincus murrayi
TAAAAAAAAATTAAAGGTTTCAGTCTTTAAGTAAATCACCCCAGTAACTTACTGGGGCAGCACAGAGCCGCGGTGTCTCGCACGCTACAGCACCTGAGTCTGTCATGCACAGACTCGGGACACCGCTACAGCACCTGAGTCTGTCATGCACAGACTCGGGACACCGCTACAGCACCTGAGTCTGTCATGCACAGACTCGGGACACCGCTACAGCACCTGAGTCTGTCATGCACAGACTCGGGACACCGGGACACCGCTACAGCACCTGAGTCTGTCATGCACAGACTCGGGACACCGCTACAGCACCTGAGTCTGTCATGCACAGACTTTGCATTGTTGCATTCGTCCAAATCTGGTTACCCCTGCCAGGCCCCACTTCACTCTAATGCCGTGCAAATGAAGTCAGTGGAACTTCCTGAACTGCCTGCGGGTTATAGTCGCTGTGCTGCCTGTGTAACAAACAGGAGTATCCCTCTACTCATAAAGAACCACGGAGAACACATTTATTGTGTTTGCGTTCACATCGCATCTTGAAATTAAGTACTGGATATATTTGTCTTGGTTGGGTGTTGTTGTACAGCTTTAAGTACACACAACCTCGACAGCACATACATGGAATACACGGGGGGGGCACTAATAGATTTAGTTCTCCCGTCAGGACCACAGACTAACGCTGACCTATGGCCGGGATGGATTAATCTCCTCCAAACTGAAGTGCAACTCTCACACACGCAATCATTTCTGGCACACGACTGCAGGGGAATGCAGCGGAGGATATGTACAAAAGGAGTAGTAGGGGCTGAATCTAGACACCGCTAGTACCTTGGATGTAATACAAACGCTGACTAACAGATTCTGCACACAGCCATGCAAATAATGAACAATACAAAACATCGATAAATAAATCACTGGAGTAAACAAAAGCTAAGATGTTGAATCATTTAAGTAACAGCAGTAGAAGAATTCCTGTATTTGTACTATTAACTAGCACTTGACGCGTACGCTTGGTCCAACACGGTGGAATGAATAATGCTTTTACTAAAAACAAGCATTTCAAGTATTGACGACAATAAATTCCTACGCAGAATATTGTTTCAGCGCTTGGCTCCTATGAAATGTATTGCCTTACGAGGCTGACATACAAATACTAGTCTGGCTTCATTACACAATCTGTTTATAACACAAACTCTTGTGTTTCCTACTGCCCAGGCGCAAAACAGGTCTCGTTCATGATAAAAGTGGTTTACTCAACAATTATTGTTGCAGAAATATAAGTGTTTGGTACCTACTTCATTTGTACCTGTCACTATTGTCAACTATTGTTGATTACATTTACAAAAATGTAATCGCAAATGTCCGTCCATCCGTCCTTCTTCAAAGCAATGCATGCACTGCTGTGTACCGCGAAGAGGCTGAGGTGCTCTCGGGCAGCTCGTCTGTACATTTATCCCAATAGTTCCTCGTCGCCCTGCTCGTCGTCTCGGTCATCCTTGACTATCCCCTCGTCTATGCTCTCCAGCCTGAGTCTCTGGCCGTCCAGGTACCTCGGCTTGGGGGGCGCCGACCTGGCGCTGAACATTCCTCCGAGGAGGGCCGAGTCGTCCCCGAAGAGGACCAGCTTAGCGTCACTCTCGATAGCTTTAGCCAGGCCCGCGGCGAAGCTGTCCAGAGACTTGTGTATCTCCGCGTGGACCTGGACCATGGAGGGGATGGTGCTTTCGGCTGGAGAATAAAATATAAGTTTAACTGTTGAATATGCAACACTCACAAACAGCGTTACAGCTACATTTGTTTTGCGTTTCATGGACTTGTTGATGTGTTCACACTACAGTATATTGCGACCTTCTGACGAGATTTGATTTTTTTAATTGTGTGGCTAATGTAGTCTTGATTCCACGTGTTTGTTCACACTTCACTAAAAACAGTTGTGTAGGAAAGTCAGATCCGGGCCACTTTAACACTATGGTGTTGACATAGCATGTGAGTTTAGAGTGCGTTCTGTCCTCCTGTAATCTCCACTCCTTTGTTCCCAGGAAATGACGAGTACCTTTGGAATGCTCCACCTGGTCTTCAAAGGTAACGGAGCTCCGCCTCTTCCCGGACACGTTGCCATGGTAGTGGGGATGGGAGGAGCCATCGGTGGAAAAGTTATCAAGCAGCATCACGTCGGTACCTTAGGGAATGAAAACGGACTCAGGTTACTTGATATTACTAAATTAACTGGTTTAGAAAGAATAAACGACAAAAATATACACATTTCCACTTCAGTCAATGAAGCAATTATGTGTTCATTTGTTTGATGTGCTTGCCCTGTGTGTGTGTGTGTAATCTGATCATCAGGGCCCTGTTTCAAGAAGCTGGTTAACCGGATATTTTGTAAGTCAGGATTCAGGGAAAGCCAGAATTTTCGGTTTCAGATACCAAGCTTAGACTAATCTCAGTTCAGTTACCATGGCGACTCATGCTGTGAGCCTAACCTGGAGCCAACCTGGTACATAGCAGGTTAGCTCCGAGATAACTCCGCCCACGGCTGCAATTCTTCTTTCTATCGTCTCATTGGTTTAGATAATGGCAACAAACAACTTGATATGGTTATATCCCAAACTATTGCATTATAAGCATTTCTCCTCCTTGTTAGTATTTTACCTTAACAATCAACTTAACGTGACGTGTCTAAATTGAAGTATTAGGCGATGTCTATATACACACTTAATAAAAGTGTGTTAACCCATGCCTACACTAGGCAATATCCCAGGCCGAGCCCTGGGATCTAGCGGTACGGTAGCCGAGCCCTGGGATCTAGCGGTACGGTAGCCGAGCCCTGGGATCTAGCGGTACGGTAGCCGGGCCCTGGGATCTAGCGGTACGGTAGCCGGGCCGCGGGATCTAGCAGTAGATTCAAGATGTTTATTTGTCACATACATACACGGGGTGTGCAGTGAAATGAAAGTACCGTAGCTGAGCGGGGTGCGATAGATGATGGCTTTTGAAGCCTGTCATGAACGGGCATTTTTCAGGTTCGACCTATCAGAGATTTGAGTGAACTCGTTCCTCTAGATTGAAATCAGCTGTTCTGAAACCAAACATCCCGACAGTGCAGGGAAGCACGCGCTTGAGTCAGAGTTCTGGTTTAAGTTTACACATATCCCAACCTGGGACTTGAAACAGGGCCCAGGATTCATAGTTGTCATAGCAACACCCTCGGCACGCTCCGAGAGACACTGCGCAGGGGACGGGTCTGCTTCAGAGCTCTGTGTGTTTGTGTCTGAACAAGACTAGAGGGGGCGGGGCAGTGAGAGGCTTTGGAGGCGGGCTGTAGGCTGCCCACCCAATCAGAAGTTAGAAACGGTTTTCCTTTGGCTGACCAAAACACGTTTTTTTTCTTAACTTTTGATTGGGTGAGCAAGCACATTTGGGTGGGCTGAGCCCACCCCTGCCCCTAGCTACCGCCGGCCCCCATGATATGCCAAGGTACATGATGTACCTGTATTGATTTGTAAACCAACATATGTTGGAATTTAGACACGCATTTCTTTCATTTCGTCTCCTTCCCGTGTGTGAAACTTACACGAGTCCTGAGTGAAGCTGAAGCCGGTGTCTCCCGTGCTGCTCCCAGTGGCCACCAGCTGTCCTCCAGCCAGCATGGCCGTCAGGTGAGGCGACATCCCCAGGTCTGGAGACACGACACAACACGGGTCACATCACCAACAACTCATACAGTCTCTCTATACAAACAGCTACTTAATATGTAGTCCCTTCATACAGGCACTTTCATCCCAGGTGACTAACAGGGAATTACATAATACCTGTAGTATTCTTTGACAAAACATCTTCCGGGTTCCTACAGCTTAAGGCAACTTTTTTAACTTCAAATGTTGAAAACAATACGAGTGTTGTTGGTTCCACTATCCTGATCTGCATGATGTTAATGCGAGAGGCATCTCAATTATTGAGATTTTAAATTGCAAGACTTTTTTTAAGACATTGTAATACCAATTAAGGCCTTATTTTTAGATGAATGAATTCAATGCCTTTTAAGACTTTTTAAGGATCCGCAGGACCCTGATCTTACCTGTGATTCTGTTTGAGATGCTGAAGAGGCGCGAGGTCCGCTGCCGCGTGGCGAACGGCTCCCGGTAGTAGCGGTCACCGAAGCACATGCCCAGCAGCTCCTTCCTCACCGTCTTGTTCCACAGGCCGTAGATGAGCGGGTGGCACACGGCGCTGCAGAACGACAGCCACACCACCAGCGTGCCCAGGGTCTGGGACGTGGCGTCCTGCCCCCAGACGGCTTCGCTGCACACCACCACCACGTAGGGCCCCCAGGTCACCAGGAAGGTGCCGATCACCACCAGGATGGTGACCAGGGCCTTGCACTGGCTGCCCGCGTACACCAGGCTGCGGCGGCTACCGTTGCTGCACGTCGAGGTGTTCGAGTTCTTGCGGCCGTTCCTCTGGCTGCCGCCGCCGCCGGATTCGTCCTGGGCCACGACCACCGTCCCGCAGTGCACCTTGCGGGCCTTCATGCGCGCCACGCGGAAGATCACGCCGTAGCAGCCCAGCATGGCGAGGAACGAGGGCAGGCTGCACCACGTGACCCAGAAGGCCGTGTAGCCGCGGTCCCGGTGCCAGGACGCCACGCAGGTCCGCTTGGAGCAGTCGAACTCGAAGGACGACCAGCCGAAGAGAGGCGGGAGGCAGCCCACGAGGGAGTGCAGCCACACGTAGGCGATGGCCACCACCGCCCGGTTCCCCGTGATCTTCATGGGGTAGATCATCGGGTAGAGGACGGCGTAGTACCTGGCGGGTATGACGGTGTTCTCATTACAACCGTGGTTACATAAGACAGCAAGGTAAGGTAGGTTTTTAGAGGCACTTGTATGATATCGTATTGTTCCAGCTGTATTATTACACTTGGCTAATTCGTCGTTTTTTTTTACATGCATATCATCATGAAACCGAAATTAACATAAAACTCTAATAAGCGTGGGTTGAAACTATCCATGTATCCAACGGTTCAAAATAAAAACCGTAAGAGCAAGAGGAAACCGTAACTCTGGGTCATTCTCTTCACACTCGTCACATGGAAGGTGAAAACCACAACAAATGCAGCATTCAATGTTAATTCCAAACAACGTGCACTGCCACTATAACCCGATACACCTAGGCCTTCATAATAGCCCTGTTGTGGTGAGCTGTTGTGCGTGTTCACCTCCTGAACACTTCGTTAATCTGGATTAGAATGAATATGCTTCACTAAATGTAAGAACACATTGTGTTTTCCATGAACTAAAGTCTTTGTGAGAAACAGTCCATCAGCAACACATTTCCAACTGTTAAAAGGAAATATTTTGCCACTGTGAATACATTGCTATTTTTTCAATGTCCAACTGAAATCAGTGCAGTGCACTGTACATATCATGCTGTATTATGTTGTACATGGAAAAGGTATTTATGCTGTAACTAACTTGTTTTTTCACAGTGTTATATAAACATGTATAAAATATAGGTATACTACCCACTTTTACTGTAATTACAAGAATTAAAATCCTAGAACAAATAATTGTGCCTTATTTTGTACTAGCGGGTTGATTCACTACTGATAACAACACCACACCGTTCATTGTTTTCGACATGGCAGGTCATTAGCTGTAAGGAGTTAATTAAAGTGAATTAATGAATGAATTAAAAAGCAACGCAATGGTAAAATGGTCAGTTTGAGAAGAAAGGAAACGGAACTGCTACTCCAGGATATAGTACCCTGGAGTAATTGTTACGACATCCATCCTCTATAACATCACAAAACAAGATGTACTTCATTAATCCCAACTTGGGCCACTGACCTGTCAATAGCGATAGCCCCCAGGGTGAGCATGCTGGCGGAGCTGACCAGCAGGTAGAGCAGGGCGGTGAAGTTGCACCAGACCACCCCGAACACCCACTCCCTCTTCGCCGAGCTCACCGCCACAAACGGCAGCACCAACACGGACAGCAGCAGGTTGGACAGCGTCAGGCTGAACACGAACTTGTTGCTGGGCGTGAGCAAGTACGGCCTCCGGTACAGGGTCCCCACGACCAGGAGGTTTCCCAGGAAAGCCAGCAGCGTGATGGTCACAACGGTGACCGTCTCCAGCACCGCCGGGCCCTCGTTACTACTCCCCAGTGCGGTACAGTTCCGACTGGTGTTCATGGTGAGAGACGGGGCTGCTGGGGGTCTGAAGGCATAGTCGTACACTGGTGGTGGGAGACAAGAAGAACAGGGTTAGGGTTAGTCAGGGTATCCCAGTGTAGGGTTGTTAGGGTTAGTCAGGGTATCCCAGTGTAGGGTTGTTAGGGTTAGTCAGGGTATCCCAGTGTAGGGTTGTTAGGGTTAGTCAGGGTATCCCAGTGTAGGGTTGTTAGGGTTAGTCAGGGTATCCCAGTGTAGGGTTAGTCAGGGTATCCCAGTGTAGGGTTAGTCAGGGTATCCCAGTGTAGGGTTGTTAGGGTTAGTCAGGGTATCCCAGTGTAGGGTTTAAATAATAATAATAATAATGTACTCTGTGAATACCTAATAATAATAAAAACTCGCTTGTTGGGTGAAGGACCTTTTAAGAGCCACCACAAGGTTTACTCCCAAACGCAACACGGTACACTTACTTATTACATATCTTACTGATTTGAGTTTAAATGACGTTATTATTTTTCGGGCCATTGTAAAGTTTGCGGTATGTGCCGAACGTGAAGGTTTCTCTCTGGAGGGGAAGGTTTACACCCGGTAATCAGCTCGTAAAGCCCCGTTACAAACAGCCTCTCTGGACCGACCGAACCGGGCTACAACACAGCACTTAGTGAGTGAGTTAGTTCACTAAAACAGATCACTTAGTGAGTTATAGTGACTTAGTTATTAGTTTGTTAGTTAGTTAGTTAGCATAGCATCGCGAGAACTTTCTCCATTGTCCGCTACAAAAACCCACCCACCCCACTAAGCCCATTACTTACCGGTACGGGAATGATGATGATAATAATAATAATAATAATAATGTTACGGGGTAAGTATTGGTCCTTTTTTAAGTATTCGTCCTTTTAAATCCCCCTTCCCCATTCTCTACTCGTCCCCCTCCGCGGCACCAGGGAAGAAGTGGTCGGTGAACTTTGGACGGGTCCGAGTCGCCATCGCAGCTGCGGTAATGGCGTCGCTCCCACCCCCACCAGCGGTGGGTGGTCTGGGGAGCACATCAGACTATTTACCTTGCTTTTGGGGTGTATATGTGGACTTTAAACCGGCTTTGAGGTGTTTTGCATGTGTATATAAGGTTCACTTGCGGCGTGCTTTTGTGTTGAGTGTACGTTTTGTACTATATGTTTGTGCACAATTCACTTGGGACACAGCGCGTAGCGTTAGACGGTCGGTTGCGCTGGACGCGTCCCGACTGTCAGGGGGTTTGGTGTTGGAGCAGATACGCGTCCTATTCCGAGGCGTATTGTGCTTTTGTGGAGTGAAATTGAGTTCCTCTGGACCACCTAAGTGGACCAAAGCTTCCCGCAAATACGCGTCACTCCCAATCAGCCAATCTCAGCGGAGGGACGTGGTCGTCTTTGATGGTTATTCCGTCCCCGGCCACCAGGTGGCGCAACATCGGGACACCTCGTGTCAGCTTGAAAAGTCACCAGGCTAAGAAAGGTTTATTCTCGCACTATTTATAGAAACAATATTCTCATGCTGATAATATAATACATTATAAGTCCCAACCATTTTAATGAAAATACAAATTATGTAACACATTTACAAAAACTCTTAATAAAGAAGGCTGTTTTGGCTCTGGCCTTAGCTTTAATAAATTGCTGACACAAAAACAGTGAGAATAATCATCCAGTCTTCCCTCATCGTGAATGTACACTGTAAACATTATTTAATAGTGTAACGCTGAGACTAAAACCTTGGCATTTTAGTCTGTGGGGTGTAGTCAGCCAGCAGAGAGACCATTAGACCCTAAAAGAAAAAACAAAGTGTCGTTGATAAAGTGACACAAGTAATAAAGGAGTTATACAATTAAACAATATAATAAAAAAGGCTTGAAAAACACTGGTATGGTATTTAACTTGGGTATAATAATAGTTGTTGTTGTTAATACCTCTGATAATTACGTAGTGTGGCAGACTACAGAATAATGAACCACTGGATAATGAACCTCATCTGCGGTAAAACTCACCATTATGGTCCACTTCCTGTTCTCGGCCTCGGGGAAGACCAGGGAGCGGGGAGAGTAGAACACCTCGTCATCCACCTCCTCTGGTTTCCGAGGGAGACAGTGCAGGAAGGTCCAGTCTGGATTGGCCACACTTCCTGTCTGATGTGTGGACACAGACACGACCAAGAGGATGGTTACTCATCTCATTTTTGTAGTAGGCCCAAAGCACACGGAGCATGAATTTCGGTTCATGTTTGTAGCACGTTCCAAAAAATTAATTGAATCATATTGTTTATTTTAGAAAACATCATTTTGCCTTTCTCCTTTGGGCTTTATGGGGACTCTGAGTTTACCTTCTTGGTAATCTGGTAGCCATGGAAGTCTTTTAATCTCTTCTTCTTCTCTTCTTCCTGTCCCATGCTGACCCAGGTGTCGGTGACCAAAACATCGCTGCCTTTTGCCGCCTCCATCGGGTCAGAGGTCAGAACTAACTGAGTCCCGTGCTGAGGAGAAATGTGACGTAGTCAGACTGCACTATTTTACATGATTATTTTTACACACTTGATCAATATTTGGTTCGCGTCCGTATGTATGAATCTAAGAACCAGTCTTTAGATAAACAGCAGGTAATGGTTATTAACTGGTGTATAGAACCTTGCCTGTTTAGAGAGTCGTTGTGCCTCCTGAACCACGCTGCCTTCTGGCTCATAACCCTGAGAGTGAAGTACAGAAGGTTTTATTTTCAACATACAAGTCAGGTCTGTCCATTATGGCACCCACGGCACTCCTAACCATCCCTGCAAGGAGGGGTCCCTCCCTCTGCGGTCCTTCCCGAGGTTCCTTCCTTGATGAATAATGGAGTTTTCCTTGCTTTTTGGTGGGCTAGGTGCCATAAAATGTGGCTGTCTACCACAGCCAGAGGAAACCCTTATAATCACGTAAAGACGAGCGAACCTTGGGGGTGGCGATCCTAAGATGGACGCCCAGTTTGGCTGCCGTCATCATGAAGGAGTGGAGCACGTTGTTTCCATCTCCGATCCAGCTCACCGTCAGACCGTCCAGTTTCCCATAATGCTCCTGCAATAGAACTGTGGTAAGCAGGATAGGAGCTAGCTTGTCGCGGCTAGCCCCACCTGCTTCCCAGTTCCCTGTATCTTTATGCACTTGTGGAATGGGTGGCCATTTTTGTGTATCGCATTCCAGTTATTATTAGACATCCATGATCTGTATTCACTCTAAATCACTTTGGATAAAACCGTCTCCTACCTGACCAAATACATGTTTGCTTAATTGAGATGCAGATTAGCAAATGATTTAGCACCTGTAAGGTGAGGAAGTCAGCCAGGATCTGGATTGGGTGGTAGAGATCAGACAGGCCATTAATGATGGGTATAGAAGCCTCCTTCCTCAGCTCCTCCAACGTAGAGTGGCTGTACACTCTGGCCAGCACGATGTCACACAGCCCAGAGAGGACCCTGCAATGGAAAGCCATGAAGTTAGGTTACCCCCAGCTTCGCCCGGGCCCATCGAGCATCCTGTCTAAGGAGCATTCCGTCAACATTTTCATTCCACTGGGAAACGCTGCCATAATCTGTCCAAACAAAAAAAAATTATAATAATGAAAACGCTGATGGCGACGCAGCATTTTTAGTGGAGCCTGGGGTTTAGGGTTCGGGTTATTTATACCGGTGTGTATATATATATATATATATATATATATATATACTGTATATATAACGGTTATTTCAAGTTAACTGTCGTATGCTTTCCCTTATGTTGGATTCCGTATGTACAAATCAAGTCCTTTACACAGCATGTTACATCCACACAATTCCAACCTATAGGGCTTCACTTTAATCCCTAGCACACAACATAGACAAAAGGATTATGACAGTTGACTTAATATAACCATGTAGATGGGTAGAATCCGTATTGATGAATGGAGATACCTTGCCGTGTCTGTAGAGCTCTCATTCACACCCAGATGGATGTCTTGGGATGTGAGGAAACACGGGTGACCCCCCAGAAGAGCAAAACCTGTAAGGGAAGCCATACAACCATACAGGCTTATTGTTAGAACAACATAAGACTACACAGTTTTGTTGACTTTACTTGATAAACAAAACGTCCTTAGTGCTAATGAAACTGGAACAATTCAATCCAAGCACATTAAGTGTTGCGTGGATGTGTCGTGTCAAAAGATCAGCAAGTAAAGAGACGTTTTTGTAATGTGCAACTGAGAGTGGCCTCTCAGCAGTTCTATTGTATTGTGCATTAACGTTGAATACTGGGCGCCTGAACAGTTGCCCGTGGGATTTCAGACAGATATAAAGGGCAGCATCATTTTAAGGGAATTCAATTCTTACTAATGAATTGATGCAATAGTGACATTTATTGGTGAATGAACACATGTGTAATCTGACTAAACTACATGGCATTGGAAGGGCCAACCCAAGCACACGATCTGACACCTGTTTCAGTGGACATTCTGGTTCTGGTGCTCCTCTTCTCAAATATCATGGCAATCGATTTCCCTTGAAGAAGAGGAAGGTACTAAAATAGAAATGACAGTTACCTTGATAGCGCACATTTATTTAATATGTAGTGAATGTTTCACAAAGACAGCGTCGTATGTTTGCTACCTGTTTTTCATGTTTGATCCTGTGTTTTAAATCCCCGGACACCCACAGAAGACTCTTGATTTCATCTGAACTAAAATCTTTCAGTGTGAGCAAACTGCGGCCCTTCAGATTCACTGAACCCAGGGACGCTGCGCCAATGCTGGAAGTAAGCAAATCAAAACAAAGTATGCAAGTTATTCCCTGCGATAATATGTCCTGGTTATTTTTTCCTCGCCTTTGCCATTTAAAGCATTGTATTATCTCTTACCTAAGTCCCCTGGCGCGGATTGTTTGAACATGTTTCACACTTTTGCAAATGGAAGTGCTTACAGCTAAAACTTTAGACATTGCAAAACTCATCGAGTTGTGTATGGCAGCCTGGCAGCAACGTTAGCGAAGTCTTTCATCAGAATGGAAATCGGATCTCTGCAGAACACTGCATGCTCCAGCAGGCGTGGCCTCTGCGTCATCTAAACACGCCCACGGGGCGTGTCTTCTTTGACGTCCCACAAAGCACAGTTTTTAAACTCCATGAATAATAAATCAGATATCATATGACCTCTTATATCTTTAATTATATGTGTCTGTATACGTTACCGATTTTATAAGGAAATAGGCCAACCACATACATTTAGAAACTTAAATGTATTATTACATCGCCGCGACGCAACGCGTCAAAACTCTCCGTATGTAAATGTAAATCTCCGCTTCCTCCACTGCAAGCAGCTTTATTTACACAATTGAATTTATAGCTGTGAATCTGCGCTGTAAGCCGGGTCTCCTGCAAAGACTGCAACGAAAAGTAAATCGCGAACAGACCCCCCCCCCCTGCACCCGTCGGCCGGTTCGCAACGGTGCTGTCAACACTACTCCCCCCCCCCCACTCCCCCTGGGATTTGGTAAAAGTAGGTCTGAAGTGTAAAAACGTTGGGCACCTCTGCTTTAGAGCATGAAGCATGATTAAAAGACAAAGAACGCATAAAACAATTAAGCCTACTATCAAATAGGCTAAATGATTAAACATTCATTAATTCTTTCCGTGGCACAATTCGTTGGTGTGTAAAGTAATAGGCCTATTTAATGAAGGAAGATACATCTAGGCCTACCTGTTTTTCATGTTTAATACGGTGTTTCAAGTCCGCTGAATCCCACAAGATGCTCTTGATTTCATCCGAATTGTAATCTTTTAAAGTGAGAAAACTGCATCCCTTTAAATTGACTGGACCAGATCCATTGCTGCGAAGTGAGACATTTTATAACACAATTTCATTTAATGGTAGGCTACTGCTGTATTTATACTAGTGATATAAAAAAGTGTCCAGTGTCGGGTTATTTAAAATACCTAATTCCCCTGACACGAGTGTTCATAAAAGTTGTAAAATAAAATGTCGATCTATAAGGGCACTATTGTCTTTGCTATGTTAATTGTATATTAATAGGGGAGACCATTCTGTCACTTTTTGCTTGTAAAGCGCGTCTTTAGTCACTGAGTCAGCTCTGTCTTTCTAATGGCTCTGGCTTGACCACAATTAACGTGTTAACACCACATTTCTAGGTGACTCCTCAGATAACTTACACGTTTAGTAGCGAATAGCAATCTGTTCTATCGATGGTTAGTCTGTTTGGTGTGTTAAAGCTGTTGTTATTTCTGTCTTGCTGCTGCAGGTTGGGCTAGGATTTAGTTCAAGGGACACTTTGTACGCCTGTTTCACCTTTAGCTAATTTCCCAATTTAATTTCAGTTTGTATGTCCCTGATATAAAACTGCCCATGTGTCAAAATCTAACCCAACGTCTCTCCTCAGAAAAAAGGGGCCATCTTCACATTTGGAAAGAGCAATTTTGCTGGCAATGTTCAAAGTAAGTTCTGGTTGAAAAACGACCATGCCTTGTAAATAGCTTGTAGGGAATACCACTCTGCTGTCATCACAGGTAGGCTCCTGTTGGATACATAGGCCTACCATCATACCAACATGTCTACTATTTGGTGGTGATTCCTTCCCAAGCTGTAATTTATTATATAATTGAATTCTGCATAATATATGTATATATATAAACTTACCAAACCTTAGTTTTTAATAAGATATTTTCCCCCTGGCTTTGGTGAGAAAGAAACCCACCATAATGTTTTAAGTTATAAAGTAATATAATAAATAAATAAAAACTGTTGTCGGAGAGGGTGAAGCTTGTAGCGTGTGGAAGAGGTCACACCATCGTCTGTACCTGTGAGATAAAGCTACGATATTATTGTCTACTCTTCTTCATAGGGCAGGAATACTATCAACATGTCTCTGTTGTATTCTGTTGTGGTTTGCTAGTCTGTGATTTGGTTGTGGAGAATAGGTGAATAAAAGTTGTGTGATTTGAAAGATATGCAGAATCATGGCAGTTAACTAAATTACTTGGACATGTCAGTATTTCCATTTGCATTTGGTTATTTGTCCAAATGACTTCAGAGTAAGGGTTAGAATAATCAAAGCCACCATCACAATTGAACAGAATAGACATAGGAATCAGAAACCAGTACTAGTATTATTATATATACTTATATATACTTTCACTGGTACTATTAGTATGCCTGTAATACACCGTAATTGTTACAAGCATACAGGCTGCGTCTGTGTATTGGTGAAGAGGATGGGGGTGGGTGTGTCTGTGTATTGGTGAAGAGGATGGGGGTGGGTGTGTCTGTGTATTGGTGAAGAGGATGGGGGTGGGTGTCATAATGCGTTCCTGTCTGTTCGCAGGGCGAGGGAGGGTGTCACAGGATGCAACAAGGAGGGCCAGCTCGACCTTGGGTGCCGTAATGGGTGCTTTCAGCTGATGCCACCGGTCTGTCGTCACGCACCAATCAAAATGCTTTCTGCAGGATGCGACACTTTGGCCGCCTTGACAGGTCAGCAAAGGGGAGAACAATTTTTCATCACACCGGTAGATCTCTCTCTCCCCTCAACCAAGTCTGTCAGCACTAAGACGACAGCCTAACGCGATCAGCATTCTTCATGCGGAAAACAAGTCATTTTTCTGCACTTCTTGCGCCTCCAAGATTTTGTAACTTGCCGAAATCTCTGCATATTATTTAATTTAATTTAACCAAGCTAGTCATTAAGAACAAATTCTTATATACAATGGCGGCCTGGCAACCCTCAAAGCCTCTTAAGGGAAGGGGCTAAAAAAATCTAAAGTTAAAAGACAGCAACACACATCCAAACATTTCCAACCCCCCCCCACTACTTATATATATATATATATATATACAATCACAGTAAGCATGACATAAATGGCATACAGTCTAGCACACAAGCATGTAGCTAGCAAACAGCAGCATCAGGCAGCACAACAGCAGAACAAGTAGTGCAGTAAGACAAACAGGCAGCAGGAGAACAAGAACATCCAGTAGACATCAGTAATGCTGATGACGACAATGCGAACATTGTGTGTGATTAATCAGAAAAGCGAGGCGGGCTTGGTTCATTTTGATCTGATTTCCCTGTCTCCATGGAGACCCCACTGGTCTTAACTAATGGAACGCTCAGGTCTTCTTTGATCTCAGCCAGGCAAAATAAAAAAATCAACTTCTTTGGAGGCTTCCTGCTTTACCCCAGTGTTTCATCGTCTGTCGTGTGTCGTACTTGGCAGTGGACGGACGGGTGTTTGTGTGGGGGGACAACTCAGTGGGCCAAATCTAGCTGGGAGAGGAGAGCTTCGCCCTGGAGCCCGGGGACCATGTGGGCCAACTAGTGACATCGGTATCATGCGGTAACTACCACTCTGCCTTGGTCACAGGCACACAGACAGACAGACAGACAGACAGACAGACAGACAGACTGACAGAGAGAGACACATTCAGCATGCGCATGCTAGCATGGTTTTCTTACAGCAGTTTTCCATTTTAATTTGACTGAAGAATGAATAAATTAAACAAACCTTTTTTGGATGACATGAGCACATCATTTTTTCCTGTCAGTCAACGGAGATCTGATCAAGATCTGATCAAGATCAAGTGTCCTGTGGAGGAGAACACACTGTGGCCCTTTTATAATACAGCATGGATAAAACATGTAGGGGGGTAGATACAGAGTTACTTAATGCATTATCTTTAATGTCCTCCCTATAATTAAACAAATGAATGATTATTCTCTGGAAACAAACAGCAGATACAAATAGCAGTAGTTATTTAGTTAATAATCACATCTCTCTCATTTCTCTTCTATGATTCTGCTCTATATTCTTCAGAGGAGGACGTGTACACGTTTGGCCGAGGTCTGTACGGCCAGCTGGGCCAGGGAACGTTTCTGTTTGAGGCAGATTTGCCAAAACCGCTGCCAAAGCGTCCGCCACGTCTCCGGTGGAGAGGGCCACACCGCTTTGATCACCAGCAAGCTTTACGTTCACAATGGGCACTCATTTGTCGTGTTATATAATATAAATAATATAAAGCAATAGCATACGAGAGGGAGTGCTAAACCGTGGATATTGGCATGGCTGTGATGCGGTATAAGCACGATCACACCTATAACAATATATTCCTATTCTTTTTGGTCAGAATTCTGAATAATCATTTTCTTTTGCATTTATAAATATCTCCACGCTTCAGAGCCAGAGGAATAGCTAAACCCAATCAAAAGACTGATCGAAGGGCGCTGAGACGTGTGTAGCCCGGGCGTGTCACTTTCTTGTTGCTGGGGTGCGGGATTCTGTAGGCACCCCTGGCTTGTTCCTAGTGGCAACATCTCTGCTCTCAATTTATTTGGGGGAACATAGTATCTGCACACCTTACAGAACTCAAAGGCTCAACGCATTAATTAACACGAATTACCATGAATTACCATGAATTAGCATTAGACTTAGAGCATTAGACTTAGAATTAGAACAGCACAGGAACACATATACCACCTTGTTCCGTTCACTTGCTGCCTTCCTCCACAGACAATGGGCTGCTTTACACGTTCGGCGATGGTCGTCTTGGTAGACCGGGGCTTGGGGAGGAGGACCTCCTCGACCAGTTCCACCCCACACTCTGCACACGCTTCCTGAAGTTCAGTGTTCAAGTGAGTGCCATGCACGCTCTTGATGTGAAGTACATTAATTGTGGTGTGTGTGTGTGTGTGTGTGTGTGTGTGTGTGTGTGTGTGTGTGTGAGCGTGAGCACGCGGGCATGTAACCAGGTGACCTGTGGTGCTACTAACATGCTGGTACTTCCACTACCTCCAGATGGTGAGGTAGTGGAGATGCCCAAGGACAGGGTAGGGACAGAGACAGGGTAATCATAACCATATCTACATACCACAGTCCTCACCGCCTAAGCATCACAATCACTCATGACTCATATTGTACTACTATGTTGCTCTGAGCTCATTCCATTGATGATCCGTTAGCCTCCTACACCGCGATGTAAGTGAGTGTAGTGAGTGTTTATATCCAGCAGGGGGCAGTGTTTATCCATATTGATGCACTTTTGATTGAGTAGAGTTTCTAAACCACCTCCTGTGGGAGCTAAATATCGTGTTATGCATCCATGAGCTGCGGTTGTTTTTCAGGTAACTTGTGTATTGTTCCCTTTTGATATAGGAGAGCTCAGTGGAGCAGTTTGGAGAGATGTTTCACAACCTGCCTCCTCAAAGACAAGACTTTTTCTTTGCCCGTGTCTAGAAATCTACAAAAGCCTAAAATGACGGAACCTTTATCAAAAGGTACCCAAAAGAGCCCCCAGATCCATATCTCACTCCCCACAGAGTCCACTGCCGTCGCCCAAACACAAAAGCCCACCCCCCTCCAGGGTGTCCTGTTTTACATACAGCAGTAAAGTCTCCTCCACTGCTGTTTCTGCAGTTAACAACACAGCAGACGCGTCCCGCATCCCCCAGGTCCACACCAAAACACCACTTATCTGCAACGATTGTTGCCGAGAAGCCACAGTACCATAGAGTAACACGACCCAACACCACCCTTCCTCTCGAGCAAAGCCCAGCGGCAACACCCCAGCCAAGTTCTCCCTCTGCCACAAAGAATCACCCACAGACAACATCAACAACCGCCGAATGGAGGATGGAAGATAAGCAGTGCGGTCACAAACTTCCTTCCTCTCCACTAATGGGTACTAGGAACCTACAATTTGATCAACCTGCTGAAGTCACTTCATATATAGCCGCTGTGTGATCCCAAACCTTAGTGTTATGAGCTCATAATTGAAAAGCACTTTGCTGAACTCCTGTACTCTGCATGTGTGTGTCTTCTGTATCGTGTCTTTTCAGAAGGTGTGAACACGCACGGAAAACGGTGGTAATCAGAGATATGGATGAGAATATTTTAGCGAGAGCAGCTGAGTCTAACACCGTAGATATGGATTTATTTGCTGTTTAGAAGGACATGCACAGTATAAAGGTTATGTGAGGCACTGTGATTGTTATTCGCTTTAGTCTTGTCTGTTTTGGTTTAGAGTGTGTGTGCATTCCAGGGCAGGAAGCAGCCGACTAACTTTTCCAAGAAATAGGCATAACTCAGCATGTTTTGTGTGTGTGTGTGTGTGTGTGTGTGTGTGTGTGTGCATGCATGTGTGAGTCAAGCGTGGCATGTGTGTGTGTGTGCGTGTGTGTGAGAGAGAGAGAGAGAGAGAGAGAGAGAGAACATGATGAAACAACTAGACTGGGAGAAAAAGTGACTTGAGATGAATGATGAATAAACATGAGAATGGCCGAGAGACAGTTGGGGAACCAAATAAAGTAACTGCAAACATGGAGGAAGATGGAGAGAAAGGGAGAGAGAGGAGTAGGGAGGGTGGAGTGTGTGTGCAGGGGGTGTCCTGAGACACCTTAGAGTTGTTAGGCAGGTGAATTGGAAAGAGCGGGGGAGGGAGGAAGGGGGAGTGTGTCTGTGTGTGTTTGTGTGGGGAAGGGGTGGGTGAGTAGAGAAGGGGATGTGGGGAGAGAGGCCTCAGGTTGTGTTTGCAAAGCTAAAAGGCCAGCAGTTTGGGCCCATTTGCTAACAATTTCCCCTTGGAGAGTGGTTCCACACACACACACACACACACACACACACACACACACACACACACACATACACACCTACACTCTCTCAGCTCACACTTCTATTGGGAATTTTTTGCTGTCTAAGACGAATCATTTTACACTTACTGCCACTCTAACACTCATGCAACTAAAAGTTATATATGATGACTCATAATCATATAGTCACTCACAGTGCTACTACATTCGTGACTCAAAACAATGACTCATGCATAACGTCAGAATGACTTTGAGCTTCCAGAAAGAACACTTCTAACATATATTTTTGCACCCTGCACTTGAACGCTGCTTTAGCACTGCCACATCACGACAGACATCCCAACTCTGAGGCGGCGAGAAGTGTCTTGATATCAGAATTTAAATGGACATGCTGCAGTTGAATGGGCCTGATTAACTAGGCCAGCAGGAGACCCTTGTGCCATGGCTAAGTTACAGAGCACTTACTGTAAACATACAATGTAAATGATTAGATCCAGATCACACTGGGTGATGTAAGACTTAAAGAGAGAGATATAGAGATAGAGAGAGAGAGAGAGAGAGAGAGAGAGACATTGATGAACACTTAAGAGTCTTACTCTTTCCAGTTTTTGCAGTATCAGAGAGCTGATGGGGGTTGGGGTGGGGTATTATGTGTGTGTGTGTGTGTGTGTGTGTGTGTGTGTATGTGAGTGTGTGTCTGCCTGAACAAAACTGTCCTGCTCCAGGGGTCCTGGCTGTGGTCTGTAATCAGGACCACATGACTGAGCCAAAGGAAGTTCTCTAGCGAAGGACAGGAAGCAGGAAGAGAGACCACATCATTAGTCTCGCTCGTCCAAGCCCCACAGCCAATAGCAGGCACTGAAATGGAGAGAAGGGGAGTGGCTATTGTGTGTATATGTGTATATGTGTGTGTGTGTGTGTGTGTGTGTGTGTGTGTGTGTGTGTGAGTGCATTCATGTGCATGTGTATGTTTCTGCATGCACGTGCGTGTGTATGAGTGGGGCCTGTAGGCTGGTATTAATGAGTTATTTGTTTATTGACTCTAATGAGTCCATGTTGTGTGTTAAGCAGAGTCACAGCAGAACTCGGAGCAGGGATGGGCCCACAGCCAGAACACTGGAGCTTCAGTCACCGTGAAGCTCACACAGAATACAACACACACACACACACACACACACACTGACACATGCACACTGACACACACACACACACACACACACATGCATACAAGCACACACAGATAGATCCCCAGACAACGGAGACAAACGAGGAACAAATGACTCCATTGTGTGGTGTGTATTATGCCCCTT
>OOFB01038424.1:13203-25927 GCA_900323305.1 Trachyrincus murrayi
AAAAAAACAACCTTTGGCTGATTGTTAAAACCTCTACATTGGTTGAATCATCTTGGACTTATGATTACCCATAAATGTTTTTGTTCTCATTGTGAACAAGTTTTAGCTTTAGTTGAAGGTTAAAATGATAAGAGGACACAGATTTAAGTAGAATTCATTACAACTCAGGGTGCTGTATGCTCTTATTGTGTTAGCCATTCCAGAAGCTTCTAGCCACATACATGTGTGCTCTTATTGTGTTAGCCATTCCAGAAGCTTCTAGCCACATACTCCCACAATCATCTGACACTTGCTGTGGATATCATATAGGTTAGCTTAGATGCAATTAGCCAAACAAATTAAAATGGCTAAATGTCTGTTTTCTCTTTTACAAAAAAAGATTAGGATGTGATTTTATTTTTTGCGAAAAGTCCGAAAATCAATGTTGAAGCTAAAATTGCCTTGCTGCCTTGTATTTATAGCTACAGTTAGAGGGGCTTATCTGACTCACATGGCTATCAAGGCTTAGTGAACAATGAAGCAACGCAATTAACCACAATCTAGCTTTCACAGCAGAAAAGTTAAAACAGCGTGGCCACTTCAAATTGGCCCCTTTAATAAAACATTCATAACTCCATGGCAACGGCATTATTGGCTTCCAGCCGTGCTCGAATAAGTCATCCTGTTACATTTCAAATGTAACTTTAAAGGGTAGTCAGTGGCGACTGGTCATTAGGGGCAGGTGGGGGATAGCCCCACCTGGTGTCACCAGAAAGAACCGTGCAAACAAATTATGTTATTATTAATTCTCAAAGATTAATATCTGCTTCTATGAACATAGTATCTTCCTAAATTGCATATAATTTGTGTTAGGATTTTAGTTCATCTTTATTGGTCCTTGCCTTGCTGCCTCCTTCAGACTGCGTTTTCCCGATTCGTGTCCGCAGTAGGTGGCGTGAATGTGGGGCTAGCCCCTCTCTCACAATGCAATGTGTATTGTACGTGGGAAAATACTGAATGCTCAGAGTGTTAGTGTATTCAATTTAGATCACACACGAATTTGATGACAAGTGGGGCTAGCCCCACTACAGCGTCATTTCATATTTCAGAGTTGATAGGCTGTCTGTCTCTGACTGTTTGAGACAGATAGCCTATCAACTATCTGCCAGACAGATAGACTGTGTCTGTCTGCCGACATTAGTCGGCAAGAAGAGGGGAGACTTTCTCAGCGTAGCATTGAATAAGACGTTCACCACTCACCAATATGACTACATTTGTTGCTTGCTACAATCCAAAGTAGTGCGGGCGGTGAAACAGATTTTTTGCTAAAGTCTTCAAAATATTACTTTTAAGACGCGTTTGACTGCAAAACACCGGATATGTCCCGCTTTGCCGGGAGTATTCACTCTTTTTCGTCTTTTTCGAGTGTTTTAAGTTTACTCTACATTGGAGTATTGTAACAAAGTTCTCATAAGGGTGCTATGGTAGAATTAGCTTAATATGACAGATGAGAATGGCCCTATGAAAAGTTAAGTGTTCTGTGGAGCCATGCATGGACCCATGTTTGTTGATGTGCTAAAAAAACACATCAGTAGCAAGAGAGAGTCCTGTAGTATTCCTGGTATGTAGCCTATCTATTTTTACATATGAAAACGCCACTGTGTACAGTGTGCAGTGTGCAGTGTTTGATGCTCTGCAGGGTCGAGGGACATTTCAATATAAACCTTTTTCTTTTTAAGAGGACCGATGCTAAATTACGAATACATCCCATAGTTGCATCGCGGTTGCTGCACCGGTAGTGCAGACATTGTACGGTATGAGTCAGAACGGTTGTCAAGAGACGTCCACTAAGCTCTCAACTTACTGGCTCATCTTTGTTAGGTTTTCTGTACGATATACAGTCGCAGGGCTTTAAAGAACCGATAAACGCACCCGGCAGTGTATATAGGACCTCTGCCAAGGCGGTAGGATTCACTGATACGTGCGGTATATCATCCACAGCTGGCCTGATCCTACGCATAGCATCCCTCCCACACACACACACACACACACACTTGTGTTGGAACCTGTTACTCAGGTCTATTGGGAGAGGCGGAAGTAGCGGTCTCTCTCATCGCCGGTTGGCTGGGGATGAGTCAGGACCTCTATGGCCGCACATTGATTCATGCAGCCGATGTATTATCCGGAAACAAAATGAAATAAAAGTAAGGATTTTGATACGGAAGTATGAAAGCTACGTTTCGACAGGAACGACATGATCGGTCGTAAACAGGTCGGGGAGCTGCCGTGGGACATGGACACGGGGGGTCTCACGAGGAGAGCATGTTTACGATGCATGCAGTGTGCTGCTGGGGAGTCTGGAGAAAGCCCACTCTTATCGGAAGCCGTGCAGAAAGTAGGGGCAGCTGTAGGTTCGACCCCGTCAAGGACAAGAGACGCAGACAGATAAGGTTCATACACTGTCAAGGACAAGAGACACAGACTGATAGAATTCATACACCGGGTCATTGAACAGCTAAATGAGGCCATTACCAGTCGTAGTACTGGTAATTACTGGAGTAATTAAAAGGACTCCTCTACCTCCCTTTCCCTAAACTTTCTTTCTTTCACTATTTTCTCTCTCTTTCTTTCCTTCCCCTCTTCCTTCGTCTCTATATTTCCTTATATTCTCTCTTCCTTTCTTCTTTTCTTTATTTTGTCTTCTATACTTTCTTGGTGAATTTACATTTGTTGTCATCGATTTCTGTCTCGAAACCGAGTCTCTTGGTTCATATTTACATTTATTCTCATCGATCTCTGTCTTGAAAGGTGAGTCTTAGAGCGTGACACGTCTGTCCGGAGAGCAGACAGCCGCCTCACAAGCTAACAGCTTTGTTCCCTATAGCATTAAAGACGGTCTTTGTTTCATTTCTGTTTCGAGTGCAAGAGCGATGATGTGTCATGACAGATTGTCCACGATCACTTCGGATACTAAATGCCACACCACCCATAATTACCAGGGACAAGGCATTTAAACACAGAATTGCCGTATGTTAGCATGCGTTGAGTATAAATATTGATTTGCCGCGGGTCTTATGCAGCCATTAAAATGCACACACGTAGGTGTGTAAATCACAGACACGCATGCATTTTCATTGGATACTAAAGGATTAGTACAAAGAATCACAAGAGAATATATTAGATTTGATTTGGTGCTTTGACGTGCCATTTTGACCTGCTCTAAGAAATATAATACATCCATTTTTCATTAAAATAATTGAACATTGCCCACAATCCCTGGGGGGATCGGGGCGTTGGCGTTTGAAGCTAATTCATATTCATCTCATAAGAAGTCATTACGATGACACAGAGAGACTGTGTTCTTCAGTTAATTATTAGGACTAACTTCACCGTGGTGCGGAAAGATAATTTCATTTTCGGGTTTTCCATTCTTAAAAAAATAAAATCCTGGTCAAGAGATCCTGAAAACGTGACCTAATGAAGACTTCTCTTCTGCCATCCTCCATCCAACCGTTTAATTTCTGTGCTACGTCTCGCGACTAATAACTTCTATAAATATTGTTTCTTGCCAATGACTCTTATATCTGTACTCTTTCATTAGGACTCCAGAAGACAAGAGCCACCACCACCACCACCACCACCAATAAGAACCACTTCATCTGGCCGGAGGAAGCCAGAGATGCCCTCCCATGCTGGGCTGTTCTTCTCAGACTACAGGGGTAGGTGTGGCCTGTGCAGCTTCACCACTGGTGTCACAGTGCCACTGTTGCATGAGTAAAACCCTCTTTAAGAGGATCAACAGCGAATCGGTGCAGACGGTGCATTGTTAATCCCGCCCCTCCTACTCCTCCTCCTGTACTCCTTGAGTACAGAATTGGCACACTCGTCGAGTGACACAAGACGTGTAACGGGTGACAATATTTCCAGGCTCTGAATGTTGATTCATGAGTTATTTCGGTTCAACTTGGTCTCAGGGAAGACTTTTCACTTACAGATGTGCAAACTCAGACACCGATTTTTGTCCCAATTTGCCAGAAATAGCATAATACAATTTTCAACTGTTCCCCAAAAAGTGAACTAATACATGTATTGGAACGGGGGGGGTGATGTGTGTGCCCTGTGGTTTAAAACACTGGGACACATTTTGTCCAGTTTGGCCCTGTTGGTTCTGTTAAGCGTAACACAGTTATATATACTGCTGCGTACATCTGTTTGGTTAGGATGGGGGAGGGGGCACAAAACAAAATGGCTGACAAGCGTCTGGACTCTGCGGGCTGCGGTCTAACCTAAGGCCGGCTGGGACACTTCAATGTCCCAGCCAATGTTCAGGTTTTTTTTCCTCTGACAATGCTGTCAAAAATGTAATTATTGTAAATCAATGTTAAAAGTAATGCTAATAATGGAGGTTTGGATTGATTTGAGGTTGCTTGTGGGTTTTTTTTTCTTTTTTTTCCTTCGCAGAGGCAAACTGTTTTTTTTTCTTCTCTTTTTCAAGCGTTCTGAAGTTGAAAGTTGATGACTGAATGTGTTTTTCCCCCCTCCTTTTTTTTTTCCATTCAGTCTTCAGCTTTTTGCTTTTTTTTCATAAAACTCCCTGTCAAAAAAAAAAGTAGAAAAGTTTGTCCTTTGCGTCATCAACAGGGGTCCATTTTGTGCAAGTGCTGAGGAAAGGAAAAGGAAATGCTTGTCCTAAAACGGAACCAAAATTAAGCCCAGATTGTGTGGTATGAGATTGTGCCATGTTTGGTGGATTGGATGCCACATTCACTTTGAGAAATATGCGGTGATAAATGGTATCGTAAATGAGAATACACAACCGGTGGACATTCTGCTATTGGCACACATTGCTCATTATCACGACATTTTCTAGATGTGTATGCTTTGTAATTCACACACAGCAGCACACAGGATTATACATACACCTGTCCACATGTATAAACGGCTTCTGAATAAACAACAGAACTCCATGGAGGATATTCCCAGTGTCCAGTTGACTGAGAAGATAGTCATGTTTTAGGGATTCAAAGACTTTAGAGCTGTAGAGATCTTTGTCCTGGACCTATTATCAGTCCACCCACTTTTCTCACACCATCAACAATGTAAAACCAAGATGCAGATTCCACTTGTGAATCCAAGGGATTTTTTCCTAGAAATGTGATTGTGTGTTTATCAAAGAGATTACCTCTGTATTCAAAGCATACGGATTTAACGCTTCAAATGTCAAATGCTTTGTTTGATCATTTGTGTATGTATTTCAGTGGCCTGACAGCATGATAGCATGATAGAGACACACACTTATCATATCACACCATATCAGACATGTGTGGCTGCTTGATCAATTAAATGATTAAGTCCTCTGTACGTAGCCATTTGACACATGAGATTGTTCCCTCTCAATTCATATGGATTTTTTTCCTCGACTAAACTTCATGTGAAATATAAGATATAAGTTTTACATATATACTCATAACCCACAGTTCATATTCCAATTCCTCGCCATCATAGTTCCAACCTAACCAAGTCCTCCAACCTAAACGACAGAATAGGTCGTTTGTCAATATGCCCCACGACACGAGATGGAGCATTTGATGATGCTTTGTGTGTGTCACTTCCTGTCGGGCTAAAGCCACCAAATCGATAATCTTTTATGTTCCTTGAGGCCCTCTTTCATACAAAAGAGACACCGGGTCTCAGGAATGTCAGCCATTTTGTTTTCGCAGACAGAAACTTGACCTGTCATGTGACTTGAACGCTGGACCAGCTCGTATGGGTCGTTCAGATGTTAAGACACATAGCTACCGTACGACAAAGGGTCATTAAGATGGAAGTACACAACCATTGCAGTCGACCATTGAAAAGAGTTATTATTCTGGTTTTTTTTGTGTACTTCTCTCTCTTTTTTTGTATTTATTCATTTGCTAATTGACAAACGGGGAAGAGTGACTCACACGGTACCGCTGTTGAAAGACGTTGGCAGCACATTGTGCAATGGTTCAAATTAGAGGACAATTAGACGAAAGAAGAAGAGGAAGAGGAAGAAGAAGAAGAAGAAACTGTCAGAATGGATTAAGAAATAAATATTCTTCAAGAAAGGAAGGTGGGGGTAGGGGTGGGGGTTAGATTAAGGAGCCTTTTGAGCACTTCTTCACAGGTTGAACATAATTAGTCTCAGTTATAACGAGTCTCCTTTAGGTGGACGCAGTTATGGCCGCTCGTTCAGTCACGCCGCAGTTCTGTCGATGGAACTGACTGCACTTTAAATAATACTAACTAACAAGAATACTAATAATACTACTTCTTCCAATAATAATAATAATTTACATTTGAATATGAATATGAATAATCGTCAGCGTCGTCATCGTCATCATCATCATCATCATCATCATCATCATCCTATGAGAGACCCTCTTACTATAAATTTAACCAATAGAAAAATGAATCAACAATAATCAATTAATACTGGTTTACAGTGGCATCTTTTTCAGGCCTCACATAACACACACACACACACATTGTCTGCTAGGAGGTCATCCATTTTTAAAACGGCGTAATGACCTTTTTACCTCCTAATTAATAATGATCATTGTGAGCCTACCATCTAATCTTGCCTTTAGCGTTAAATTATTTATCTGCAGATCAGATTATCCAAAACACCATTGAAACAAAATGGAGTCCTCCTAAGTGACCTCATCATACTCGTGTCTAGTGTAATGACCGGACACTTAGCTCCATGTTATTTTAATCATCCTGCTGCAACAATACAACTTAGCAGCAACAGTTCTATTAGTCACAGATGTCAAAGAAAAACACCTTGCGATGACCATGATCTGTAAGCTAAATATAGAGCTAAAGACCAACGTGAATTCAACGTGAATGCATTTGAATATCTTTGGATAGCAAATAGCATGTAGCGTATAGCATATAGTATATATCACATATGTAGCATATAGTATACTATATAGTACATAACACAAATATAGTAGTACATAGCATATAATATATCATATGGTGTATATAGTATATAAACAGTAGATGATGTTTATTATTATGATATAGTATATGGTATAACATATGTAGTATATCATGTATATCACATATGCGCTACACGCCTGTTGTGACAACGTGACAAGGATGCACACAAAATGAAGCCATTATTTCCTCCCAAAGTGTGCATGTCGTCTTTAGTATTTTTTCCCTATATCTTGTTATTTGCTAATAGAAAGTCACGCAGGCAGAGAATTGTGTGTGTGTGGGGTGGGTGAATTAGCCAAGAGAAAAGCAATCACGGGGGAAATGAGAGTCGGTTAAGACGACCGGCCCGTGCTTTTTGACAGGCAGCTGTCAGCCCGTATTGCAGGCATACTAATGATTCCCCCCACCCCCCCCACAATGCTGATAAGACGCTCTGGGACCATATAAGTGTGTGTGATTCTGCTGGGTTTTTTTCTTTCTGACCACGATAACTCTCCTCCGCCACGTCCCATTAACCTCACAGAGACGAGACCACACAAAGACGGCTCATTTCAATTGACCCTTCCCACGTTGGCCTGTAGTGAAATTCACTGGAAGTGAATTCAATGACGTCCGCCATCTTTTCTCACTGGGTGTAGGCGGTGCTAGTGACACAGGGTGTCAACGTGAGGGTTTTGAGGCTTACGGGGTGGGACGTTTATGGCTTAGGTTTATCTTCCGCAGTGGTTAGAGGGACCTCTCACACCTTGCTCTTGAAGATCTCAGGCCGTTCACCTTTAAAGACGGATCTGTGAGGCAGACCATCTGCTTTTCATGGTTTACCTATTGACAGAATCTGCCCTGGTCTTTGAGTTGAGTTTTTTGTGCTCCATTAGTGATGTTTTACCATAAGCCAGTAGACATTTTATGTATTTCAGAAGATATATTTGAAATTCTGAAGTGAATTTCAACTGCTTTCAACTTTTTTTTACACCCATGTTGCGTGAATGCCACCTAAATGTCATCAAAATGTTTCATAACATGTCATGTCATGTTACGTCGTGTCAATGTGTTAATTATTTAAAACAATGATCCAATTCTGTATTAACACAATCTATACAAATCTATCAAAGCTATATTATATTAAAACATAAAACACCTCAGCCGTATAATATATGTTTGTGTGGCCTTGATAAGTAATGTGCAGAACACTCTAGGATATGGCTTCTGATTGAGTGGGAAACCTGCCATCTACTGGCACATGAATTTATTATTTATATTTAGTAAGGATTAGCACTTTGTGACTTGATGTTTTCCTGTTGCCCTTGTACTCTATCGGCCATTTTATGTCAACGTCAGTCGGGGTGATCTCCCATCTCTCCCGGGTTTTTTTTCCATGCTCACATGAGAAAACATTTTAAAATACGACCTCATCTTTCCCTGGCTCCGTCACTCGCAGGTGATTGGCCTATTTATTGTATTGATCGATGTGTTCTGGGCTGACAGACGGTCCATGCGGTCCCATGAGGTAGAGGACACTGAAGATAATAACCGCACCCTAAGTGGGCCGTCGATTATTATGATGGAGTGATACGATCTCGGAAACTTTGAAAGTAGCGATAAGGCCTGTGGCACAATTCTTGACACCAAATTATTCATCCGCTTCTCAGACGACCTAGTTAGACTGGGATAAGTCAACATTTGACACACGCGTATTCACAGAAATGTAACAGTGAAATGGATGTAAGTACAGATTTAAGCAGGGGGGGGGTATCGACTGACGGATAGACAGACAGACAGACAGACACAGAGACATACGTGCACACACAGACAGACAGACAGGCAGGCACAGACACAGACACACACACACACACACACACACACACACAGACAAACACACAGACAAAAATCTCAATGCAAACCACATAGCCTTACTTCAAAGTTCTCAAAGTCCATGTTAGGCTTTTCCCCAGTCTTTTTGAAGCCCAACGCTATCTCCCACCCTGTGTCTCCTCCACCCACTGCCTCCACCCGCTCCCTCCACCCGGTCCCTCCACACCGAGTGGCGGCCCGTACAGTACATCTTGTCATACACAATTAATTTCCTCCTCCCTGTCGTGGTTTCTTTTTCCAGAGGCTGCTTTGAATCCACACCCTCACAAGCGCTCTGTGTTTTTTCGTCGGCTGTTTCCATCCATTTGTCGTCGCTGTGCGTATAAATCAGGCGGCGGCGAGGAGAGCGAGAGAGAAGGATGACTCGGGGAACATCCTGGCTGTCACAGACGGCCACCGTGATTGATTCCACTTCCTGCCGGAGGAACCCAATCTCATTCTGCCGCGGCCGTAGTCGAAGTAACAAGACGGCGAGCTTGAGCTTATTTTATGGAGCCTCAGATCCCCGTGATGGAAACCCCGCTATAGGCATAGATAATACTGTAAGGCTTACTGTGCCTTTACTTTAACGAATAATACTTATATTTACTCATGTAAATAATATAAACACAAATGCTAACGCATCTGGTATTTCTAACCACCTCATCATGTTGTACACAGGGCTGCTCCTGCTTCGGTCTGACATGGCGTGACTCAGCAGTTTTGCGAAATGGAGTGAGTCAATGCTCGGTCGATGGTCTGGAAAATTGCGTTTGAACCTCCAGGTGTTGCTCCAAGTTGTACCTTCCCCTCTCTCAAACACACTGGAGTGAATTAGGGGCCACTGGCGTGTTTGTGTCTCCTTCGACCAAGTCCCGTCGGGGGACACAAGATACACTATCGTAATAAACGGTAGTGGTGAGCGGAGAACGATAATTACTTTTATTTGGTTTTTTTAGGGATTGTGATGCGGAGAGAGTGATTGAGATGAAACGCTGGCTCTGTGCTTTTGTAATCTACAGAGGACCACTCTTCAATGTATTGTTTTTCTGTCATTCCTGCCCTGTGCGATATTTCTTAATGGTCCAACTCGTTGATGCTCATCTGTTCACTCCGCGGCTCGTCATCTTTATAATGTGGGGCCTTGGCATTGACTTTTGTAATGAGATTTCTTTTCATTTTCTTTTCTGCCTGTCAACTACGTTTCAATCGCACTAGGTCATGAGCCTTTTAAAAGTACACTTTATACACTCGAGAACAATGGAGAGTGATGGTGGAAGTTACAAAGAGACGGCAGGCCAGTACGTTTCAAGTCTCAGAAAGTATGATGACACCTGCGTGGAATACTAAAACGGTGGCGGAGTCGAAAAACTTTTTAGTCCGACAGTCCGGCTGCTCATCGATTCCACTTCCACGTCATACCAAAGCGGTACCCAGTAATCATTTTCTCATTCTAGAAATGGCCGCGAAATTAGATCAATCCCTTGGGCGATATTCAACGTTCGGTGATAATGAACGCCGGTCGGTGTCGCTCAACGTTGAATTGTTACGTTATATTCATGAATGCGTTAAATAAAAATGTATTAAACTTACATATAATAGAGAGACATCCTGGTGACGCAAGCGAGTTTGAGCAACTTTCATGAGACACATTTCGAAGAATAGTATGAGGTTAGAGATTGGATATTGTGGAATTGTACCTGCCCATCATTCTGAGAGTATTTCTGGCTGTTATTCTTCCTACTGCCGACCCCAAGATAAATTAAGTAAAAACATTTTCAAATGTCTGTATTATTTTATATTAGCAGTACCAGTATGGCGGCATATATCACGCCCACTAGAGTTAGAGTTAGAAGGTTGGTTTATAATAGACCTTTTACCATCACTTGGTAAAATGTCTTTACAAACAGACACATGGTGCTCCGCGGAGGAAACGACTTATTGAGCGTTTGCTGTGCTTAATTCAGAATTCCGGCAGGTACATTCCCCCGGCTTCCAGAATCACAAGGTCACATTGAGATAAACGCCTTAATGCAAAGCTATTCATCATCTCACCGTATACCAGAAGCAAACTGTTGTCATCAAGGGAATTCCGGTGTTTGTCTGGGAAACAAATCAATGTCACTACGGCGAACTGCAGCGCCATGTTCCTGGGAAGTAAAGGAATAAAATATATAGAAATGTGTGTGTGTGCGAGTGTGTGTCTAGTGTTCCACGCCTAAGCATTGCGGCCCATAAGTGCTTCCTTTGACTAAAACAGGGCCGCGCGAGTGACATCATAGAATCCATAAAAAGTAAGAAAAAGTAAAAAAGAAAAAAGAAGAGCTAGAAGCAAAAAAACGAAGCCCTTAATGTAAAAATAATCAGTCTATTTCCCGCCAGTCCTATTGTCTACCGCTAATTAACACAGGAGTTTAATGTCCTCCGCATACATAAGCCAATGTTCCTCCTCCCTCCTCCTCCTCCCTCCTCCTCCCTCCACCTCCCCCCCCCCCCTCCCCCCCCCCCCCCCCCCCCCCCCCCCTCCACCCTCCTCCCTCCACCTCCTCCTCCATCCACCACGTCATCCTCCTCCCTTCTCCCTCCACCTCCTCCCTCCTCCTCCTCCCTTCACCTCCAAAGCAATTCATAGCAGTTCAATGAGAGCAATGTTTTCCTTCCTCGGGAGAAGTAGGTTTCATTTCAACCCAATTGATTCAGCCACTCTCTCTCTCTCTCTCTCTCTCTCTCTCTCTCTCCCCCTCTCTCTCGCTCTCTCTCTCTCTCTCTCTCTCCCCACCCTTTTCATTCTTCTTCTCCTGGTAAGAAGTGCATGCATTTCCAATGTCTTCAAATAAAGGGCAGTCATTGGTATGGATGAGCAGAGGTCCTGGGAGGTTGTCACAAAGCAGAAGATAGAGAACACCCAGGACAGGAAAACGTGTGACCTCAAACCAGAGTGTGTGTGTGTGTGTGTGTGTTTGTTTGTTTGTGTGTGCGTGCATGTGTGTGTGTGTGTGTGTGTGTGTGTGTGTGTGGGGGGGGGGGGGGGGGGGTGTACATATTCTTAGATAACAACTCTTTTGTGGACGTTGAGAGGAAAAGACCAGACAGGAGCAGCGGTGGGCGAGGTTAGATTAGAGTCGATCCTGAATGCGTCGGTCATTCCTAAACAGTCTTGGCAGACACAATGGCGCGAGTGTGACGCCGTATAACCGAATGTGAATGTAAGGTGCCGAGCGAGGCCTCTCATAAACGGATAAAGCCAGTTTTAACTTGTCACTTTCCAAATGGTTGAGTTCGGTTTCGACCCCGATGTATTCACATTATGTCCCACGTTTTTTTCTTGGCCACCTTTTTTTTCATTATAACCAGAAACGTCTGTAAATAATTATTCACGCCGATAATACCCTCTATTCAGCTGCAGGACTTTTTTGCATTTCGAGTACTTGGAGAATACACAAGAGTACGCGTGACCCCCAAGAGAAAACACGGATAGTCTGCAGAGATATCCTTTAGTCAATCTTCAGGAGCACGCACACACACGCACACACCACACACACAGACAGACACGCACACACACACACGCGCGCACACACACAGTCTTCAAAAGGTTGTTTACAGGAGGAAGAAGAGGAGAAGAAAAGCCTTCATTACGCACCACATAAAGCTCAGATGGAAGAAAGAGAGCGAGAGACAGCGTGTGGACGGGCTGCTTGTGTGTGACAGGAGAATGGACAGGGCTCGCTGACCCCCCAGCGCTGCCCTAGCTTTCTGCACTCAGGGCTAACGTGGGGCTAACGTTCAGCCATTAGGGAGAGTCGGTAGGAGGTGGCCGACAGACCTACGCTTTTAAGAGGACAACCAACACCGGCGACAATATATGTGTTCTGTTCTGGCATCATCATCAGCATATGCGCTAAAAATATGTTTGAATACCTTC
>OOFB01038424.1:26069-52608 GCA_900323305.1 Trachyrincus murrayi
TTTTTTTATATCCTCCCCCCCCCCCCCCCCCCCCCCACACACACTTTATATTTTGTCTATCCTTGTCTGCGATTAAAAACTTCAAAAATAGTTAAAAACTTCAAAAATAAAGAGCTCCCAGGCAAATCTGGCAGTAATTAATACAACCCCCCCCCCCCCCCTGTGTGTTAGTATTTACCCCCATGAGAGGGTGAAAAATAAACGGAGAAAGGTAGCCACACACACACACACACACACAGTAATACACGTGTGCGTCCCAGCGGGTACAGCGGTGTGAATCAGTTCGGTCCAGTGAGTCACTGTGGACACAAACACCCGTCATGCATTCTCAATGAGATGAGACACTTTGGGCTCCGGGTTCCCGACTCACTCTGCAGACCTGCAGTTAACCGCTAAGGTGACGCTCGCTTCACCGCTAGCTAACGCACCGCGGTGCCGCGGAAAAACAAGCTGAGGTCTGCTGAGTCCCGAGTACACGCCAGGCGGTATTTACTGTAAAGGTCAAGAGACGGGGGGGGATAATAAACGGACGGCCGTTCCCTGCCGAAGAGGTCTTTTGCTTTGGCAAATATTCCGGAGAGCTATGCTTTTCATATTAATTTCATGGAACATTGGATTTGGAACCGGCTTTCTCCCCGGGACTTTAGGAGTGCTCGTATTTTATTCATTCATTTTTATTCCTCCATTGCGAATGCTCTTTTGTTGTCATGAAGGAGATGTTTGTAATGGCGGCCATTGGCATTTTATAGCCCTGTCCTCCATATGTATTATCCGTATTATTGCTTTTATTTTGGTTCTCTCCACCTCTATTTTCATCTCTTTATTAAAAAAAAAAAAAAAAAAAAAGGTTAACAGCCAGAGGTATTCAAGAGGGAATACTATACTATATAATATCGGCAGACAGAAGGCTATTTAATAACGTATGTATTTCCTAACTTACGGAACAGTTGTGGCTTCCACCAAACCGACACATGAATCCAGGATGTGACATTTGGTCTGCTTTAACGTTATCAGTTCATCAACGGCCGTCACTATTTTATTTACCAAATCTCTGAGACTTTATTACACGTGTGTGTGTGTGTGTGTGTGTGTGTGTGGATTGTGTGCAGATCCCACTATGACAACCAGGTATTCGTGTAATTGTGTAATTTGATAAACTGCTTTTCCAAAAGGTCAACTGACCGCAGGAATAAGTCTGGGCCCTGATAGCTGGCGGGGCGCCAAGTTGAAGTACATTATGGCTGCCATAAACTGTCACATGCATTTTGTTCCTGCAGTTTTGATTGTCCTTTTAATTTTTATCCCAGGGACATTTCCTCTTAACACAAAAACACCCCTCACATCCCTCTGTGCACTCCCACAATGCAATGCACTGACCTGTGGCTGTCGCTGAAATGGGACATCGCTGGGAGCAGTGGGTGGTCCCACAGCAACACCAGCGGGTTTAATCGTTTACTGCATGTCCTCTCTGATTACCAGTACTGCTTATTTATTCCAGCGCACTTCCATTGGTACTGAGTGAAACTACTTACAAATCCTACTTAATAAACTACTTGCAAGGGGCCTTTACAGTAAAACACCTTGGAAATAATTTTAATCTGTCAAGAATTTAAAGTCTCAGGCTCAGCGACTCACGTAAACAACATTTCCCAAAGTAGGACGGTCAATGACTTAAGCCTTAAATTTGGGCATCAATTTTAAGCTTTTCAATTGTTGACTTTTTAAGCCTTGCTGTGAAGCTGCGGCTGCTCCGATCCGTAGAGTATTTTGCGATGGTGGTTTTACAGTCTTGGAGACGCCGATTAGACGTGTGTACTGTGGCGAAAATATCCGCGGTGCAGGGGGTGCAGCTGGTCCGTGGCCCGGACGTTTGAGAGACCCCCCCCGAAGCGTGCCCACAGCCCCAATATCCACATGTACTACTGGGTCTAATTCAGCAAACCGAGGCGACAATTCTCGCTTCATACCCCATAAGAGTGTGTTACAAGTTTATATGCCTGTAAGTCATGCGATCAAATGAACTTACGGTTCTCCAAGCAAATTATAATGTTGGGGTTTCATATTACTTTTGGATTAGTTTCGACTGAACAATGTATTGAATGACAGACAATTTTCAACGTTCAATAGAATTAAACCATGATATGCTTCCTTCCACTGTAAAATGCTAAAAACTTACTTCAAAACCATTGCAAACCTTTCCATCATACCGTATTATAATTGCATAATTCATTTCTAAGTATTGTGTGCTGGAGTTATATAATTACAGCTGTATAAATAAAAAACCTTTCACAATGTTATGAAGCTGTATGGTTGTGCTCACTTCTCAAAGGTACTTTCAGTCTTTGCATTTGATTTGAAGGACGATTTAAAGTTACACCGAGAATAGTCACACAAAACAGATGAAGATGTGACACGTGAGGACCATGCCTGTCCCGATAGTTTGTAGAGACTTATTGCTCACCCTGTGTGGCTGTCACACACCAACCAACAGTACAACAACAACAACAAAATGTCATCCGTCTTATGTTTACACAGCAAGTTAGAAAGCTAAAGCTCAAACTTGCTCTTCAATCATGGGTATAAATCTCACTTGAAAACACTTCTAAATATTGTCTAATCCACTGAGGAAAATCGGAGGAAAATTTAATTCTGTATTCAGAATATAGAGAGAACAGAACCAGAAGCATCCTTAAACGACATGTTAGTGGTTCCTGTGTAATTGATTTAATGCTGACTCCAAACACTTTGCCGTGGTTGGCACCGTTCGCTGTGGAGGTGTGAAAATGGGTACCTTTTTTTCTCTCACTCAACCTGTTAAATGGTAATTGGCCATTTGGCTGGTATTTAGGTAGAGCCAACACATATTTCTACTGTGATGCTAACCTGGTAAATGCAAAGTGAAATTGCTACTAAAGACTCAAATGGCAAATTAAACGTCAATAACATGTTCTTCTCTCTGCCTTGCAGGGTATTGCTGTGAAAACAAGACAGACAAAGAGAGGGGAGACAGCTGCATACAAACACCATGATGCGACAATTGAACTATGGTCGCCTCTCAGAACAGAAACACAAACCAATCTGAGCCTGTGAGACGCTTACTCTCGACGGTCCTTCACCTTGAATTTGACTGCGGGCAAAACACACTGAATGGAACACCTAGTAAAGGAAAACACTCACCCCTTTTTTGTCAAGGTTCGGTACGTGAGGACGCAACCATCCTTAGATGAATGGGACAACAACACGCAGGTGGTTTCTGGCACGGAGCACAGGTTAACATCCGGCTGAATCTTCAAATCGCATCCGTTCAACTGTATTGACCACGTCCCCTTGCCCTGACGTGCTATTTTGGACGCTGTGCAGCTCTCAGAGACGCACCAATGGCCCGCAGTGTGGACGTGATGATGAGTGCCTTTTTCTGGTCTGTGGCTATTGTTTATGTGACTCATATCGGTAAAGTCAACGGAGACTGCTGGTTAATTGAGGGCGAAAAGGGCTTTGTGTGGCTGGCGATTTGTAGCCAAAATCAACCCCCTTATGAGGCCATCCCTCAACATATCAACAGTACCATCGTGGACCTTCGTCTCAACGAAAACAAAATCAAAATCATCCAATACTCTGCCCTGAGCCGCTTTGCCAACTTGACCTACCTGAATCTTACAAAGAATGACATTTCCTATATAGAAGACGGGGCTTTTTCTGCCCAATTCAATCTACAAGTCCTTCAGCTGGGCTTCAACAAACTGCGGAACCTGACAGAGGGGATCCTCAGGGGATTAGGCAAGCTGCAGTACCTCTACCTCCAGGCCAACCTGATTGAGACTGTGACACACAATGCCTTTTGGGAATGCCCCAACCTCGAGAACGTTGACCTCTCCATGAACCGAATCCAGCAGTTAGACGGGTCCACTTTCGCCAACCTGAGTAAGCTCACGACCTGCGAGTTGTACACCAACCCGTTCAACTGTTCGTGCGAGTTGCTGGGCTTCGTCAAGTGGCTCTCTGTCTTCCCCAATAGGACCAACGAACGGATGGTGTGCGACTCCCCGCAAGGCGTCTCTGGTTACAGCCTTCTGAGCACGCTTCCCAATGACCACACGTATCGGAACGCTCTTTACATGCTCACCACCGTGTGTACGGACGACTACGTGACCCCGTACATTCCCATCCCCCCGGAGCTCACCACCCCTCACCCGGACACCACCCCCTGTCTGCTGGACGACTGCTACTCAGGGACGGAACCGGAGGAAATCATCGCCACCACGACGTACAACGGCGACGTGGAAGTCAAGCTTCAGATGACACTGAAACAGGTATCGGACACAGGCGCCACCATCAGTGTGCAGATCCCTCACCCCAAGAAGAAGATGTACATCCTGGTTCAGTACAACAACAATTTCTTCAACGACATACAAAACCTGAAGGATATCAAGGAGGACATTGAGCTGAAAAATCTGAAACCCCACACGGACTACATGTACTGCGTCGCGTCGATAAGGAATTCTCTCCGATTCAACCACACCTGTCTGCAAATCACGACAGGCCCATGGCACGGCAAGGACAGAGAAGTGAGCAACGCGGCCGCGACCCACTACATAATGACCATCCTGGGATGCCTCTTCAGCATGATCATCATCTTGGGGGTGGTCTATTACTGCTTGAGGAAAAAGCGCCAACTAGATGACAAGCACAAGAAAACGGAGAGCCTGAAGAAGAACCTAATGGAACTCAAGTACGGACAGGACCTGGAAGGGGGAACCATGCCGCGCATGTCCCAGAAGCAGATGATGGCTGGGGAAACCATGGGCCGCATGCAGTACATGCAGCCTGGGAGTGAGATGGAGCAATACAAGTTCCAAGAGATAAGTGACATGCCTAAGATGGCCAAGGGGAATTACATAGACGTGCGAAGTGGGGACCACCACGAATGCAGGGAATGTGATATGGGAATGCCCGGCAACAGCCAAGGGTCTGTTGCTGAGATTTCTACCATTGCGAAAGAGGTGGATAAAGTCAATCAGATAATCAACAACTGTATAGACGCTCTAAAGTCAGAATCCACGTCTTTCCAGGGGATGCACTCCGGAGCTGTGTCCAATGCAGAGCCCCAGCTGGTACTACTATCAGAACATCCCCAGAATAAATCTGGCCTCCTGTCCCCGGCGTACAACGACAGCTACCACCACTCGTTGCAGAGACACCGCACCTCCGACGTGTCCCCAAAGAGGCCCAGCACTGCCACGGGCGGACCCATGAGAAGCCCCAGGCCATACCGCTCGGAGTCCAAGTACATAGAGAAGACCTCCCCCACGGGAGAGACTATCCTCACTGTAACGCCCGCCGCCGCCATCCTGAGGGCCGAGGCGGAGAAGATGCGGCAGTACAGCGACCACCGCCACTCCTACCCGGACCCCCAGATCGAGGAGCTGGAGGGACCCGACGGCCACAAGACCTCCATCCTGGAGCCACTCACCCACTCCCGCAACAGAGACTTAGCCTACTCCCAGCTCTCCTCCCAGTACCACAACCTGAGCTACGCCTCCAGTCCAGAGTACTACTGCAAACCTTCCCATAGTATCTGGGAGCGGTTTAAGCTGCACCGGAAGCGGCACAAGGATGACGAATACATGGCCGCTGGGCACGCGCTGCGCAAGAAAGTGCAGTTTGCAAAAGACGAGGACTTACATGATATTCTAGACTACTGGAAAGGTGTTTCTGCTCAGCATAAGTCCTAACCTTTCCGAGTGGACACCGCAGATGCTGAAAAAAGGCATAAAGACTTTGTGTGACAAATGTTTCAACGGATACTCCCATATTGCTATTCATTCGTGTGTATCACATTCGATTTTGATTGTGAGGAAGATTAATATTTGACTTATCATACTAATTACAACATTAATGGGGAAACCTTTTACTTAGTAAGGATAAAATATATTGCAAATTGAGAACATATTTGTTGCAATGGATTATAGGTTTTTGGGTAATGCATGCCCAAGTCCTGTGACAGTGGAATTTGCTGTTGTGTACTTTTGAGAATACTACGAAGAATATGTGTCTACTGAAACGTCAGTATTTTTCTTGGAAAAACTATGTGAACCACAAAACATTAATTTACTACCTTCCTACAGTATATTTCAATAGTATCAATTGTACAGAAATGGTTTCCGTATTTGCTGTAAACAAAATAAGTGAAGCGATGTAGAGAATGGTTTATGCCAATGGAGAGCTGTGGGTATTAGAGGAAGTGCTCTCTCCTGAATGCCATGTATTATTTTAAACCACGAGAAAGCATGTTACCTTCACCACTCACGTAACCCCCTTTTATTCCCCTCCCACACCCAGTTCACATCCGGTTTCTTTTCACCATAGAAATGTACACATTCTCATATTACAGAGAGCCAATCCCATTGTTTGCAACGGCCCTAGTCTCACGAATCAGACTTTAGATGAACATCTAAAGTCTGATGGCAGACGAGCTCAAATCTGGGTCACCAGGGCGTTTCATTTTCTTTCGCTTCAAATTTATTTCAACCAATCACGTTGCTGGGGGCGGGGATCTGTAGACGCGCGTTACATGGAATCTGTCTCTACTGGAAACAACCTGACCGGCGGAACCACAACAAACGTGATATGGCTGACCATCAGAAGAGGACTGATAACTAAAACGATAGCATCGTCTTCCCGTTGTCGGTATCCCTCCTTGGCCAACAGCGAACGCAAACTCGGCCAGCACTGCTAAACTAAACTTTTCCCGTAGCCGGTGGGAAGACAAGCTAAAACGTTCCGGTCCGGACACCGATGTCCTTAGACAAAGTGTCTGTAAAGGTTTAAAATCAAACCTGTGTAGTAGACTGGCCACTGTAGAAATACAGTGTTAAAATCGTCTTCTGACGTAGAAATACATTTGTCTTCTGGAACCATCCATCTTGCCACACGCGAATGAGTTAATCTTCCGAAGAATATATCGGTAACAAAACAAGGAAACACAGAGTAACTCCGCCCCTCACACTTTCTGGTTTCCGACCCAGACGCTGTGCAGTCGCCCCCCCCCCCAGAAGTTCAGCTATAGCGTTGTCGAACCTCTGGATCCGAGATTACAACTGCCCAAATAAATACTGCACTCAATAGGCGGCCTCTGTTAGACTTTACACGTTAATTCCTTACACCTGCCATCTCAGGCAAAGACTTCATGAACCACCAGTTGTATTTGTAGTACCAAAGTAGAGAAACCTTCAAATGTTTACAATATTTCTAGACGGTCGAGTCTTAATAACGTCAACACAGATTCATATTCAATTTACACGTGTTCCAAATATTGGAGATATTCACGATATTCCCATGTTGTTTCCTCGCTGCAACATTAATTGATTTGTATTCAAGTGTTAATCATGAATTAATGACTTGAATATAGAATTTAAAACAATTATTGAGAAAACAATACAGCGTTATCTCACCTGTTGTTTACAATAGGTGCACAGAAAACTCTCTGTCCTCCAGCCCGATTGATGAATGTAATGACATTCTGTATATGGCAGCTTTTACGTATCTTTTCAACAAAGACAACGCTATTAAAAAGAAACATTTTCTTTTGTTTGCTCCGGTATTTCATTTTCCATTGTATGATATTGTATAGATTAATGTTAAATCCATGAAAGAAAAAAGTGTAGTCTATTTTGATAGATGGGCCTTGTTGCTTGTAAAAATTTTCATTTTCTCTTTATGGCTAGGTTGTTCTAACGTTTTGTATATTATGAAGCTACCAGATAAATATAAACATGCTATAGTCAAAATTTGAGAATGTGAATTAAATCCTCTGACTTACTGGCTGTGAATTTGTATATCATATACAGTTTTTTTGAGTAAATACAGACATAATACACTTAGTTATACTTTCTTTGTAAGATGTTTATATTGCTCGTTCATAACAGGCTCAGGATTTTTACTACATTCATGAATGAGGAATCGATGCTAACGACAACATTTACTAGCGGTCTAAGTGCAACTTTCAATCAACTGTGCATGTGAAGCGTTCATGGCCGTCCTAGAGATACGAGGGTCTTGTGGCCTCGTATGCTCCTCCAATGTCAATTTATAACATCAAACAGAGGACCACAACGTAGAAGAGACGAAATACAAGATAATACTGCAACACAAGGTCGTCCTATTGCTACACCAGAGGGCCATTGTACTTTGACGGTATAGGAGGAAGTGATTCAAAAAAAATATATTTCTGAAATATAGACCTTGTTTGCTCTTTGAGATTTGTTTTAGATGTATTGCAATGTAAACATGTTGCGTATGTTTTGCATTATAATGTGCAACGAGGCTGTTGTTCTTCATGAATGTGCTGAGAGTCATGTGATCGGCCTGACATGAATGTGCAATGTAACCACCTTGTATTGTGGTAAAGATTTAACTTGGTTGTCTGACCTAATATTTCAACCGCCTTAAAACTTTTTGCGATGTGTGTGTACAAGTGTAAAACTCCTTCTTTGTTTGTTTTACTTACGATGTTGATACTGTTTTACTGAGTCTCCATTTGTTGTTTTTATAAACCCATTTCAGTATATTCTCAGAACTTTTTTTGAGTTATTTTTACAGTTAGCATTGTGTTTTTATACTGCAAACTGTAGCACTTCCATGTCTATTAAGACGAGCTAACGTTGTCAAGAGAGCATTTGGAAAGATGAATGGCTGTTGTACAAGAGCACAAAACTGTGTTGGTTTTCTTTTTCCTTTATTTCTTTTATTTCCCAATACTATGTTATCTGCTTTCAGACAAAGTACTGTGAAATAAAGATAAGGGTGCATCCATCCATGCGATATTGTCATTATGGCTCTTAACTCTTAGTCTCACCTCACACTTACAGCAGACTGACTGCCAAAGCTATATTGCCGAAAAACCATATCTGAGTGTCACCTGTTGTATCACATCCATTATGAATTTACTTGATTCAAGATTATTTATGTCAGATATTCTGATAGTTAAAGTGATGGACAACAGGATCTGAAAACTTAAAATAACAATAACATGTCACTGAGGGATGTAGTTTGTACTTCCTTAAAGTCAGAAACGCTGTAGCTTCATTCAGCCACACCATCGCCGTGATGTGAGTGGCCTGGCTGGGCCACGTGAGTGCACGGTAATTGGTCAATTGAAAATAGACTCCACCTCTTAAATCGCCATGAAGGGAAGGAAATCGATGAACTGAAATTACGTGCGATTGCAATGGATTTCATGGAACATCATTTTTTGATGCTTAATGCACACCTTGATAACCCTTAGCAACCTAATTAGAAGTAAATTACGTTATCCATCACTTTAAACTGACCAACCAAAAAAAAAAAGGCAAATCCTTCACCACATCAGAACATGAGGACATTTTGAGTACCACGTCCAGTTTATTGAAGCACAAGAAAAAGCTCATACGGACAAAACAGACCTCTACCATGATCAGTACAAACACTGTCTGCCGTATATTATCTGCTTCTGGGAGTTCAATTCTCTATGCAATAACTCGCTGGTTATCTATCTCTGATCTGTCTGAAACTCATTTAGGTGCATCTTCGTTTCCATGACAGTGAACATATGAAGAATGCTTTCTTATTAAGCAGCACGTTTTATTTCAAGTGACCACTTAACAAGCCAAACTAAATATTTAAAATGGCTAATTTAATGTTTAGGATAATTTAAATGACAGACTGCTAGTATCGGTAGGCCTACTCTTCCCTTTTAATGCCAATTAAATATGCATTCAATAATAAAATAATGCATTGATGCATTATTTCGCAATACAAATATTACTTGCATTGTTATTTTGCTTCCCTGTTCTCTAGTCGTCCTTTTCAATCTCAGACAGGGTAACTGAAACCTGTGAAGTGCCAAATGTTAATTCTATTTGACTGATTCAATCTCTATGGATGAATTCACATCATCTGCCATATGGCTATGTTTGCCCAGTGAAGCACTTTCTCCGCTGTAATATATACAAAAACTTCATATCGACGGATGAAACCATGCCAGCAAATTAGTGTCATCTGCAAGAAAAACTCCATGAGGAAAATGAAGTCTTTCCAAAAGGACTGAACAGTTGTTCGCATTCAAAAATACAAGCATGAGCACAAAACCCAAACTTAAAACGGACATGCTACCATAGGCCTAGTATTAAATTGACATACTACTACTAAAAAAGACAATATGACTTGACTTATAAACACAAATGCATTTCATGTAATTTGAGAGAGTGCCTTTCTAAAATCCTCTCTTTTACACGGTGTTCCCAGAGTCAGGAGATGGAGAGCCATCTCTGGACATGGTGTGTTAATCAGCCTAAGTCTCGGGGTAAAGCCAAGGGAGGAACCGTTTCTCCAGCACTTGTCAAATGCAATGTCTAATTGGATACGGTTGATCAATTACAAAGGAGTGAGTCTTCAGTGGTCTTGAAAATAAACCCTGTACACACCCAGAAAGATCAAGGCTGGAATAGTCATTAAGAATCACCCGATCTTATCCATGCCCACGCTTTTGGAGTGCGACGAAGACACAAACTGTCAAGCCGACGAAGGCGACATTAAGCAGGGAAAAAATTAAAAGCGGTGCTGGCTGCATGGTGTGTCAGCAGGATCATACTGCACCTGCATTAGGCGTTTGAATAATCAATGAGAATGACAAAAGGAATATGAGCAGAATTAGCATTTTACACAAACAACAACAACAACAACAGCAACACAACATAGCTCTGAGCGGCAATGAAGTGGGCGAAGCAATATTGAAACCCGTGTTGAATAGACACCGCTGCTGTTGAAGCGCTGAACACTAAAAAGGGATTTATGCTAATGAGCAATTTTTGAATAAGCAAAAATGTCCGCCGTTCATTAAAACCCGTGTAATGTAATTGGAATGGAACTCCGGCAGGTAATCAGAGGACAGAGACGATCCTTCAAAATGGAAATTCTGTTCACAGGTCACAGGAAACTAGCACTAGTCCATCCGCACTGCTTGCATGCAGAGGGAAAGTGGAGGGGAATTTGCTGAGCCACGGCCCCCCCACCCCCACCCCCACCCTCACACGGTCGTAGCATTATTAGCCCTGTGTTGCTCATCATGAAAGAGAGAGCGAATCAAAGCTTCCTTAAACGGGTCACATGATGAGTTTTGTTTCGGGAACTTTATTTTATTTTTTTCTTCTCCTGCCGATAATGAAGCAGCCTGTTTTTTTGTGCTTCACATCTTTTGTCCTCTTTTGTGTTTTTTCGTTCCAAAACAAAGAGTCTTCTGATCAGAGAGGAGAGAGGCAACACACGAGAGGATGCTGAGGGAAAACCCAATGGTGGGAAGATAAAGAGCCTTTTAAGGCTTTCATTATGTCCTGCTTGTAGCTGTATGCTGTATCTGCTTACCGCTCCGTTTAGAGGTGAGGACTCGGACACAAAACACTCAGGCTGTGAAACGCCAACAAAGCCTGCGATTGTTGTTAAGCATACGGAGTCTCACAGTCAATAAAATACAAGTCTTTGAACGCGACAATCGCAGTGCGAAGACATCGTCTTCTCAATACCTTCACTACTCACTTAAGAGAACACATTCAACCACATCAAACCTAGATATACACACGCGACACGTGTCTACTGAGTGTCAATAGAGGAGCTCAAATCACAACCATCGTGTCATTAAGCATTCAACTCACCAATACGAAATTGTGAATCTAGTTTAGCACAAAATCATCTGGAATACAGTGCATCGACATAATGGGAATCCTTTTATATGAGATACGATACGATGAAGCAGCTTGTTAAATGTCACTCAGGAACAGAAGCGCTGAAGACTGCGCTTGACATGGCTTTTAGCAACCGTGCTCGTAAACAGGGTGTGTGTGTGTGTGTGTGTGTGTGTGTGTGTGTGCTTGCGTGTGTGTGTGTCTGTTTGCCTGTCGACCCTGTAATGGACTGGAAACCAACTCAGGGTGTCTCCCTGCTCCAGCCCACCTCCATGTGAGTTGGCTTGGTGTTTCAACCCACTCATGTGCAAAGCACTCAGGCGATATGCCCTGTAACAGCAGCCCAGGTTTTATTCCTCTTTCCAACCCACGTCCCCGTCTGGTCCTCCTTCCTGTCCGGTCCGGTCCATAAAAATACATTTTCAAACAAAGGGACTCGATGGCTGGACATGTACGTCGATAGCCGACAGATGTGTAAAAAGTTGTGTGCAAGACAGTGTCAAATATGCCATCTCTAATGACACTTTTAAGGTTTTCAGGTGTCTCTCGGTTGACAACGTACGTATTTCCTCGGTTGGAAATGGAGCACGGATATAGTATTTTGTCACAGGGATGTGTTTTATAGTCTTTAACACCCCTGTAATCATCACTCTTTTTCATTTTTTTTTCCACCCTGCGTTTGATTGCTGAGGCACTTGGCTGATAGACTCTGATCCGTATCAAAGTCCTTCTAATCTCTCTCGCCTTTCCACCAAAGTATATCCAGAAGGTGTCACTGATTGTGCGATTGCATAAAATCACTGTCCAAAGTGATTCCTTCTCGATGCCAAGTACCTAACGCTCGCAGCGGCCGTGCCATCTGCAGGCTTTCAACAGCTTTTAAAACTGAGAGGAAATTACAACCTTTTTTTGAATCGCGGCGAGTATTGTGGTTGTGGACAGGGTCAGCTCAAGGGAGGCGTGGATTTTGTCACAATAAATGACACAGCTCTGTTATGAGCCAAGTGTTCTGTAATGCATATCATGTGATGCAATGTAAAAAATATATATATAAAAAGATGAATAGGATATTTAACATTTTTGAAAGCGAAGCGCCTGATTTCGCATTTTCCAGGGAAAGGCCTCAGCTCTTCGACTGCTATTTATTAAGTAGGTTCTTCATATTCACGTTCATATTTTTCATATTTTGTGTATTCCATTGATTACTTATCTGACAAAATGGAAACATACTATTCCGTTCTATCACTTTCTCTTCTCACAAAATCAGTTCAGTCACACAGGAAGGGAAGTTGAGATTTTCCCAGTGTGTAGCATCCTCTACTGCGCTGCTCATACCGTGTTTAAACAGAAACCCCATCCACTGCTGCCTTCTAATCATCTCTTTTGAAACAGGCAAAACCCCTAGGTCGCAGTGAAATCAATGTGAGCACTAGTCATGTGTTAAGTCAATGTCAGGAACAGGATTTGAGCATCCACTGTGTCCAATGTGAGGGAGTGAATGCAGGAAATGAGTACAACATCTGCAGTGTTCATTTTATTACTTACAAAAAAACATAGCCACTGTTACATATTCATAAAGGCCTACAGTCAAATGTAAAACAAAAATAATAAAAAGTACAAATTTCAAAGACTGCGTTTTGGGAATGGTTTTCTTTTGGGAATTTTTGTGTATTGTGTATTGAACATTTGATATTCGCTTTCCTTATAAGATGGGGGTTATTATAGTTATTTATTTAGAATTCTTTACTTACCAACTACTTTGGTAAATGGATGAGGTCACAGCAGTGATCTTAGTAGACAATCTAAGAGGCTGTGAATAAAATATGGGTCTTGGCTCTCTCAGTGTCTGTCCTGTTAGGTGATACTGCGGTCGTGATGAAGCACCAATGTCCCTATACAGTTTTATATGTGATTTCAGCCTGTGAGCATACACTACTACAATCTACGCTATAGCTGTATCTAATCGGAGAATAGTGTTAAAGAGAAAGCACCTGGAGCACTATGAATGTTTTAACATGTTTTAAATGTTTTCAGATTTTCATGAATTAATTCAATTCAAGGCCTTTTTCCTCAAATAACAAAATAAAAGAAATGTCCCTTTTACGTTGACAAATCATTTCACGATTAATTACTAAACAATGACCAAAAAAAACCATTACTACTAACATAATGACCAACATTCCAATGCGCCTATGCTTTCAAAATGGCGGCGGTCATTGCAACGTGATGTACAAGCCCTATACCAGTGGTTCCCAGACCTTTTTTGTCATTAAAAGACAGTCCTTGTTGCTATCTTTTGCCTCGCCAACTTGTAGAGCAAAGCATTCATCCTTTATTTATTTTCTATAAAATTTATAGTTGCCGTGATTCGCAGGTTGTTAAGTGTGCGGGCAGTCCACGCATCGCCGTGGCATTTTACAGTCTGCGTTTTGCCGCAACATCGTGGACACGCAGTTCACGCACTCTTCTCGCGACACTTCTTCTTCTTCTTCTTCTTCAGACGTGCGTATGACGGCCTGACCGGACGCCATCGTCCCGGGCCCTCTCTAGCTGCCGCTCGTTGATGGTGATGGTATTTTAGCTATGCTAATCTCATAGCTACTGTCATATATAGCTAAGCTAAAGTCACAGCTACTGTTATCTAGCTAGGCTAAATTCATAGCTAGTGTTATCTATAACTAGCTAGGCTAAACTCATAGCTACTGTCATATATAGCTAGGCTAAACTCACAGCTAGTGTTATCTATAACTAGCTAGGCTAAATTCATAGCTAATGTTATCTATAACTAGCTAGGCTAAACTCACAGCTACTGTTGACTAGCTAGGCTAAATTCCTAGCTAGTGTTATCTATAACTAGCTAGGCTAAACTCATAGCTAGTGTTGTATGTTTATCTAGCAACTCCTCTACTCTCTGGTACTATGTGATTCACAGTTTGGATTAGCTTCACGTTGATTGATTGCGCTGCTAAATAGCGCCCACTGGCAATACCGGTGGGCCGGTGTGTTCTGAAACAGAGTAATTTCAGACCCTTTGCAGTCCACGATTCTGAATTAGCTCGTAGAGCAAAACAGCGTTATTGTAGCTAATCGGGTCGACTGTCTCGGGTCGTCATGGCAACACGTGTGAAATCAAAGCGGTGTGTGAAGCTGATGTTTCCTTTTAAATCACTTTAACTCTGAAGTTATTCCAATCCCTACTGGAATGTGCTGTATAGTATGGAAAGCATCCATAAATGAACGGGAGAAATACTTAACACAACCAATACATACAGAGTAGTGGATTAGAAGTATTTATATGTTAAATACTTCAAATATAGTTTTTACTTTTCTATTTATATTAGGTATATTTCCTTCTCTTTCATCTTTCAGACATTCTGTGGCTCCTCTTGATTTCAGGAGGGCAGGTTGACCTGAAAGCTATTTGATCAATGCTCAATGATTATATGTATTTAAGTAACGTGTTTTAGTCCTCCATCAGGTGTATCCGTCACCCTGATATATGGGATGCATGTCTCTGGTATGTTGGTATCAGATAACCTCATGATATCTGCCCACAACCAATAGCATTGAACACGGAACGGTGAGGTTTAAATTAGCATAGCAGGACAGATTTGATAAATGGGGTATTTTTAACATGCGTAAAGATTCTGGGGTGGCCTACTAAGTAATAAATGTGCATTTGAGAGAGAATAGAGTATGAATATTAATATTCATTCTGAGACTAAGATCATACATTTATTGGGTGACCCAATAAGTAAATAATTATGCATTCTTGAGATTATGGCGCTATTCTCGAGACTATGCCATTCTAGAGATTATGATGAGCTATATTGGGGTGACCTAACAAAGCACAATAAACGCATTCAGGTAACCAACATTGGCCTATTATTGATCCAACTATCTCACAAGAATCCCCGAACTGCCTAACTACTCTAAAACACAGTAACTGGAAGGCTTTTTTTTTAAAGGGATTCTGCTGGAGGCCAAGGTGCAGACCGAGGGCTGGGGGTGGGTCGGGGGGGGGGCGATGATGGAATGATTTCAAATATGGATCTCACTCAAACGACGGAAATGGAGAGTAGGGGAGACGTGGCAAGTCTGACGGGTGATGATTATGTGTTGGGTCTATACTATTTGTGGCATTACCTGCACCGACTTCCACTCTATGGATGACTCTATAGGCTATTTATAATTGATCTTGTTAAGCGGGGCGATAGGCAGAGAAGGCACTGGAATCTGGGAGTATCCGTGAATATCCGTTTATTTTTACTATGACCCATGATATAACTGAGGCTATATAGTATTTTTTTAAAGGTGTTTCTACCACAAGTTATTATCACTTATAAGTGATGTCATTGTCTTATACTTATCTACATATACATGAAAATGTTGACAATATGAATGCGATACATAATAATAATATTTACCCAAAATATTTTGGAAAACAATAGTGACATTTACAATCGTGGATTTAACAAATCATTAATTTATACATAATTGTTAATCAATTGTGTGGTTATTGTTCTGGGTTCATGTGTATTGGCAACATTTCTGGGCTACTAAAGAGATATCACAATCTATATGAAAAATAAACTATATAACAAATGACAAAAATTAGATGTATGTTCTATTTATAACTATTAACTTTACAAGCTTTTTTCCATTATGGAATTAGATGAGTTCATTAAACGTTGCTAGAAAGTGATAAAAGAGGTCCATTAAATTGTTAGTATACACAATCATCGTCAACTCCGATTGGCTGGCTGCCTAAATGCAGCTGTTCTAAATTAAGTGTGAAACTGTGGAGTGGATGATGATAGAGTGGGACTGGTAGATGAGTCAATCCAAGACAATACCAGCACTTTTTAATTGATTTTCTTTAGTGGCGTGGTCGCTGCAATTACGTACTTATTTCATTGCATTGTCATGGAAATCTTTTTTTAAAAGCTTCTACTGCTCTCATAATAATGACCGTTTGCAGCAGAAATTCTCAAACATTACACTATATCATATTTTATAATAATTTACCGAAACCCATGTTGATCATGTCTAATGTTCCCAATGAACAGCTCAATCTTCTCAGAACAGAGGCTGACCTCCACAGACACAGCATCAGTTTGAATACACTGAAAGCATCATTATTATATATTATTAAACAGCAATTTTATTGCAATATTTGATTAAAAAGCTTCTCCATCCATACACGCTTTGGCAACACTTTACAATAATGGTACATTAATTAACCATTAATTATCATTAGTTAACATAATGCAGTAATAAACATTAACTGACAGTTAATTAAGAGTTAACTAATGGTCCTTTACTATGATCATTTACTAATGGTGTTCATGTTAACTAAGGTAATTGTGTCCATGTTACCTAAGGTATTCACTTCTACATTATTTAATAGGGTTAGGGTTAACCCTAACCAACTACCCCATAACCATAACCCTAACCCCTAATGCTATACAATAATGCTTATTACTGCATTAACTAATGTTAATTAATTTGTTAACTAATGTACCCTTATTGTCAAGTGTTACCAACGCTTTCTTCATCATAAATAACAATGAAAAACACCAAACACACATCCCACTGTGTGTGTGCCAGCACCGGTACAGTCCTCACACCTGACCTATTCAGTCCCCCCCCGCCACACACACACACACACACACAAACATTTTCTATTCAATCCCCCTGGAACCACAGGGGCCAATAATGCACACTGTGTTCAAGTCCAAGGTACAACATGTTGCCGTCTGCACGTCCGTAACCCTGACAACCCTGACGCGACACACGACATCGTCAGCCAGGAGAGAGCACCCACAGCCCCATGGTCTGGCTTCTTATTGGTCCTCCAACAGCAGGGGAGTGTGGGGAGCCACGCGTGTGTCAGAAGCCATTCCCCCACAATGCACCTGGGATTTTGTCGTCTGACAAAATGTCAAGTGTCAATTTCCAGCGAGACCTTCAGTGCAACACATTTCTCATAATAATAATTATATATATATATATATATATATATATATATGCTGGATATGATGATCCAGATACAACTCTCTCTCTCTCTCAACTTGTGTCGTCTTGGTGTTTCTGTGATTATTTGAGCACCAATCAGGAGTTATTGAACTCTGCGGAGCATGGCTGCGAGAGGGTTTATACAAGTCAGTAGTGGACTTGTTAAGATGACTGGGTCCGCTCTAGTGACCTGGGGTGTGCTGCCACCTTTCCTGAACCATGAATTATCCTCATATACTCTCAACCTGATCTGGGATGTATGACATATCAGGGACCGTTTCTTGTGTGAAAGATTTGCTTTCGGATGTAGCTGTATTTAGGAAAGGAATTAGAATTGCTTGACTCATAAAATATACTTTTCTATACAATAAATCACAGCAGGGCCCTGACAATAGGCACTCATATTTGTTTTGAATTTGTTTTGAATTATATAATGTTGTAACGTGATAAATCATTCAGAGACATCTTCCTCGCCTTTTGCTCCAGCTGTAATAAAAGGCTTTTCAGAGATAAGTGTGTAAACATAGACGAGACTACATAAACAAAGCATATCTATCTCTAATATATAAAAAAAATATATACAGGCCTATATGGGACGATAAACACATCACTGGCTGTCCAATTATTTTGTCACTTTAATCAATAGCTCCGTTGGGGCTTGTAACAGAATAGGACTGATGCTGTGGGTGTGTGGTAACAGTTTTTTATTTTTATTTTTGCAGGTTTACAAGCCACTAGCCCTATTAGCGACCCTGCCAGCAGCCATATTTCAAATCCCAATAACAAATAACAAATTCCATAAAGTGTCAATTGAGTTATGATCTCTGGTTGCTTCCTACTCATTTTGATAATAATAATAATAATAATAATAATAATAATAATAATGATAATAAGATAACATTGGCTTTGTTGGATAAATAGTGCTGGGATGGTAGCGAACAGGAAACGGTGCCGTGTCATGTTGTTTACAAAAGACTCAAATGTTTGTTAACAACAAACAGACTCACGCTGGGCCCAACGCATCGATTTGTTTTCAGCCATCGAGACAGCACGTCGTAACTGACGAAGGTGTGGATGAGTTCAGGTCTCACACCACATCAAACTTCGGTTAAAACCAGAAAAAGAAAAGTGGGCTGTTCCAAAGCATCTCACCCCCCCCCCAAATTAATAACTTCACTTGAAAAGGTTTGCAGGCAGAGTCTCTATTGATCCTGTGTTATTCAAGAATCCCCCGGGCTAGCCGCTAACTCTCGGACTCTCTCGCGGTCCAGCACTGCTCATTTGGGTCTGTTTGCTATCGACATTGATTACCTCTTGATATTCCCTGTAGCCGGGCCTGTCTCTGAAACTTTCCCACTGTAAGTCATTTGTCAAACCCCATGCCAATTATACTGTGGACCTGGAGAGCCACGTTGGGTTTTTACTGAAAGGGACGGGCCGGAAGAGTTTGGGTGGGCAGCGTCTCTGGCAGATGAAATGTGGTCCAGGGGGCTTCTCTTAGGCTATCTGATGTAGACATACAGTAAACAATCGAGCAGAGCCTTATTAGATCGAAAATGTCCAGCATAATAAGACCATTAGGCCATAATAAGACCACGAATTTGCAAGATTCACTTCTGTCAAAATGTCTCAAGCAAAAAAAAAAAAGCATGTTTTCAAACGTATGTGTCCACTCAATCTCAGACCTTGGGATGGATCTTGTTCTACAAAGCACACGTGTGTTGTACACTAAAGACACTGTGATGGTAAAATGTAATAATGTGCTAGCCTGCGACCCTTTCATTGAATCTGCCACTGCTCTGGACCCGGTGGTTCATTGTGCTCCGAGAACATCCAGTCTCCAATGTGCCCGATACACACGCAAGTATAGCTCCAAGAGCTCCATCTACAGACGGAGAAGACGCTAAATGCATCATATCCGACGAAAAACGGAGTTGAGAGAAGGAGCTCTGAATTGCCGCTTTCAGCGTTCTGGAACAAACTGAGCAGGTCCCTGCGTGACTCGACAACAAAGCTACATCTTTACACCGCCCCTCCCCGCCTTTACACCGCCCCTCCCCGCCTTTATACCGCCGCTGCTCATCACTTCCAAACCTATCAGATACGGGCATCGTTTGTCAAGCCTTACTTTCCCGAGACGTGTTCCTCTGAAATTAAATACAACGGCTCCACTTTATCCAAACAGAGAGGCGCAGCCATTAGATACACAGACCTTGAAGTATGTGCAATTATGATCCTAGAAAGCAATTATTAGTACAATTTAGTCTGATGAGCTATTAACATATGTCAATGAAGATGATTGCCGCGGAGCCGAAAGCGGAGCTGGCGCTTCCCCACCACCTGCTGAATGTTATTATTATCACACCCAAATGCGGAACATACACGCTTCGACATCTTCAACCGATAAATCTCGCATCGGAAAGCTTTGTTTCTTTTACAACAGGTACGGTTTCATAGCGACCTCGCGAAGGCGAGGTCTTTTTAAACCACCCTTGACTGTTACATCTGCTAGCCCGCTAGTTTTCGTATTCGTCCCCCCCAAAAAAAAGTGGTTGTTTAAAGTGGGTGCTCGATAGTTCCTCGCTATGATTAGGAAATGGTAGAACAAAGTTTTTAAATTGGATATGTGGGGCGTGGAGTGTTTGATGCACCGGATACTGAGATGGTGTGTGACTGGGATGAAAATAATGAGGCCATTTTGTGTAGACATGCTATCTTTCACAGCACAGCGGCACGACGACATGCGTGGACATGGATGATTAACAGGTAGGGGATTTTTGAATCAGGCATACGCTGACCAACACGAGAAATAGGTGAAATATTTGTTCTGTTTTGAGATTAAAAACCACCCCCTTTATCGGAGACGATAACAAAACGAGAAGAAACCACGGAGCGATCGAGAGAACCACCCCATGACGAAAATAATCTCACATGAATTCAGCTTGATAGCCTTAACACAGGAGGTGTAGTCATGGAAATAGATCTGTTCAATCTTTCCATTCCTTTATACTAGGATATTCTTTTTTTTCGTTCCTTTATTTGCCGAGATCCCATCTGGGTACAATCTGGTACTAACAGTACAAGTCTGTACATGTCTCGGCATTCCATCTCATCTCTCCATCTCATCGCTATCAATTAATGAATGTATTAATTAATTCAGTGATTTCTTCACACATATTTCACCGTACCTGAGTGTGAGAATTTTTCAATCAAAACGATCCGAAACGCTTCACAGATTCTGTAAAAAAACTAGAAAAACACTCCCTATAGGAATTATGAATTGTCGGGTTGTTATCTTCACAGAGCTAATGATGTAAACATGAGACGAATATTATTCCTCTCGTGTAGTCTTTAGAAAGGTCAAGTAGCCGGTCCCGTGGATTTGATTGACTCAGGCAGATGAGCTAATTAATTAGACACCTTGTTCAATCATTTTGACAATTATGAATTCCAATGACAAAGCAGCGAACTGGCGAGTATATTGTGTTACATAGATATTAATTTAGATTGTGTGTGATACAAATGGTAATGCGAGAGTTCTGTAAATAAATTAGTTGCGTTCAAGGTCAGGTTATTACATTTTTCATGTGCACATACACACACACATACACACACCGCAAGCTAATACCCTCAGGCTGCAAAACAATAGATACATAGAAGAGAAAAATTAAATGAAGCCTGACAAAATGAATAGAAAATGAGTGAAAGTAAAGTTACACTGACGTTGAAGTTGACTTCTCACATTTTGATTTGGATGTTTCCATTGTTTTAAGCAATTCTCTTCCATAACTCTCCATTATTCTCTGCACTGCAGGAAAATGGCATGCATACTTTAAATTGTAATGGTTTAGAGTTTGGAGGGAGGTCGTAAATTGTCTTTTAATACACGATCATTTGTAATTTGTAATACAATAAAATTAATCCAATAAATAAAAAAAGCGCAATAAAAAAAACTTTAACTTCAAAGACATAAAAAACAAATAAAGTGTTCAGCATGTTAACAAAACACGAGCCTAGCATCTCTCCGCGGGGGCCCAGGGAGGTAATGAGGGTTGAACTTGATTGTCCAAGAAACAAGACTGCTGCAACATCGATCCACGAAAAACACATCAGTATCGCTGCATTCACACTCCCCCCACCACCACCCCCACCACCACCACCGCCACCACCACCACCACCACCCCCACCCCCCCCGATTGAAGTGAGGGGTAATGGAGGTGTCACCTGCTGGGTTTTCATGTCGGTCCTCCTTGCGTCGTCGGTGTGTACAGTCAGGTCCAGACTCCTCAGAGCATGTTTGCATCGTGGTTCTACGTTAACACACCACAGGCTGGGTTACTTCAATGAGGCATCCGTCCGGTCCAGACGTGTATTGGTTGTCAATATCCCAGCCGTGAAGAAGACGGAGGGATCCTGGGGCTGGTGGGACGTGAGGAGGGGACGGACCGACACTGTCCCGGGATAATTAACCCCAGGGGGACGGTCGTGCCGCTCGGCAGGGGTCAGCCGGCGAGGCGGCTGCTGCTACACAGTGCTGACGTCACTCCTTCTCCTCGGTCCTTACTCCCGGGTTTGGGCAGCCGGCTCTGGCTCCCACTCTGGCTGTCTGCGGTCCAAACCGGGGGACTGATGCTGAGCTTTTGAGGCCGGTTCAGACCAAAGAGACAAGAACGGGACAAAAGATGGACACACCAGGATTCCATTTAGGGGATTTTGTAGTGCGCGCGTTCACCACGTTTGACAGCTGTCAATCAGCACTGGACGGTGATTGAATTGTTTTGATGGCGTTAGTTAAGTTTTATGCCAAGATTTGACATGTTGAATCTTAGAAGACGGCCTGAGACCTCTGGATATGTTTTAAAACTAGACCTAAAAGTGCAGTTTTGGGTCATCTCGTCTTCTTGGTCTGAACCGGCCGTCGGGGTTACAAAATGGGAGTTGAACGTCCAGCGTCAGCATTGAGCTGACATTGGAACTTGTTGTGAAGAGAATTTATTCTGTTGTTGTTGTTGTTGTTACCTATGCTGTTGATGGGGGGGGGGATTAAAAATCAGCTCAGTAGAACGAGTTCAGCATCCACCCCCATACACATGGGCATACACACATGCGCACACACACACACACACACACACACACACACACACACACACACACTCAATAGTACACTTTGGGAAATTGCGATATGGATAATTTTATATATTGGGGTAATAACTTACTTGGTAGTGGCAGGGCTTAAGCCTAGGTCTAGTTGCAAGTGACTTACATTCATCATTTAATGGTTCACTGAAAGGTTAACCATTCACAGGCCCGGAGAGTAAAACAAAACCTCTGGAGTCAGGAAGGCTGCAATTAGAATGGCAGTTTAGAACGGCGCTCCTGATGCCACTCTCGATGATGCTGAGAAAAAACAACAACAACAAGCGTAGAAGGTCCTTCTCCCTTTCCAAAGTGCCCCCGCATCAAGAGTCAAGCCAGCGCAGTATACAGTACAGTGTGCTTGTCTGTGACCACAAGCCCCTGTTTGAATGCTTACGATGCATTGAACGTGAACGTGTGCGTGTGGCAGTCTCCCCTGCCCACATGCCATCTAAGTGGCTTCTCAGGGCTTCTCCGATGACCAGGACACAGGCAGATGATGGTTAAACCCGTTTTATTGCAGAGTTTGAGGTAGCTTGAACAGGCAGAGCCGGTGGTACGTGCTGACGTGCTAGCGCTCCTCCTGAGTGGGTGGTGGCTGGTTTAACCTGTGGGCCTTGATTGGCCAACGACCCACAGGTGTGCAGCCTCACCCCCCCCAGAGTCTAATCAGTCTGACTCTGAACAGGTGAGGCTGCTCAAACCAGCCACCAACAACACACACACTCCACACACTGTGTGTTTAGCACAAGTAAATATACTACATATATAGATAATATATTTAATTTTTTGTTGTCGACTTGAAGTACACTGAACTTAAACACACAGACAGTATTACAAGGCTGGGAAGCACTCAATACATGTAATGTATCAATTGGGATATGACATGATATGATATCACCCAGGGATGCATTTAATCACGACAAAAAATGGCCAGATGGCCATGAAGAAGTGTGCCCGCAAATCTCTGGCAGTCAGAATTTACATTTGAGAAGTCTTGCAGCAATGACGGTGATCAAAATGGGATTTCTCTGTGGTCTGAGAGCAGACACACTTTATAGAGCTCATTAGGGGCATGAGAACTACACCCCCTCCTCCCCCCCCTCTCTCTCTCTCTCTCTCTTCCACCCACACCTCCACCCCCACAGTGCCTTTCCATCTGTGAGCGACCCAGCAGCAGGTTAACACATAACGGAGAGAGCGGGGGGGCGGGGGCCATGGTATTAATAATTAAAACAGGCTCGCCTTCTTTCTCCTACTCTCGCCGCCTCTCTCTCAGCGATGGCCATAAGCGAGTCGATTATCTTTTTCGGCATCAAGTCATCATGTGCTGCCTGCTGATATGGCAGCGCCAAACTCTCCATTTCAAACACATACTGCATCATTGATTTCACCGGCATCACGCACAGACACAGCCTCTGGTTCTGATGCTCCGCAGGCGTTAGTTAGGACCCCTCACTATGAAGGGACAAAATAAAGGAAAAGAGTTGAAACAATTAAAATTAAATTAAATGATAATGGTCTTTCGGATTGTATTGTTTTTTTTGTTTGTTATGTAGCGTTCTGTTAAATTCAAAATGGCCTTCCTTTTGCCTCCAAAACGTGTCTGTGTGATTATTTTGTGTTTGTGAATGCGTCACTGTGACTGTATGTGGGGGTTGTTGTGCGGTATTAAACTTTTACATGGAATTGTTTAAAGGATGTATTATTTTAATAATAATATACCTGTTCAAATGCAAACTATAGAACCAGTCCTGTGTACGTGTAAAAAAAAAAAAATAATATAATATATAACAACATGAATATTACAACTGTATTGAGAAGTAATATTTGATATTGCGTGTAGACACAAACTAAGAGACAAAACCACACAATGCTGACAATCCTAAAATCCCAAATGTGCCTCTGTAACTTCCGTTATCTCATGTTTCATTTTTAAAATGTATGATTGGCTCTCAGGAGAAAGCGCTAGCAGTAAGAATCGAATATATTTTTTAAGTATAGCTCAGGGCCGTCAGCATCGTGTGTTGGAGTACAAGGTTCTTCTCCCTTACCAAAGTGCCCCCGCATCAAGAGTCAAGCCAGCGCAGTATACAGTACAGTGTGCTTGTCTGTGACCACAGGCCCCTGTTGGAATGCTTATGATGCATTGTTGCTGAACGTGTGCGTGCGGCAGTCTCCAGGACACAGGCAGGGGATGATTAAACCGGTTTATTGCAGAGTTTGCGATAGTTTGAACAGGCAGAGCCGGTGGTACGTGCTGACGTGCTAGCGCTCCTCCTGAGTGTGTGTGGCGGTGGCTGGTTTAACCTGTGGGCCTTGATTGGCCAATGTGGTCAACAGGTGTGCAGCCTCACCCAGCAGCCCCAGAGTCTAATCAGTCTGACTCAGTGAGGTGAGGCTGCTTAAACCAGCCACCAACAACACACACACTGCACAGTGTGTGTTAAGCACAAGTAAATATATTACTTAGATAGATATTGCATGCTCAAAGCATAGCTCATAGCATTTATTTTTTATCACAGACATTACTACAGGGCTGGGAAGCACTCATCAATACATGTGATGTATCAATTGGGATGCATTTAATCTCCTTTGGTCCGCATGTGTCATTGTCTTTACATACATACATGGATATCAAGTGATACATGCGACACGGTATCAAACAGTATATGGCTCATAATCTATTAGCTTTGGTCAAGATTTTAACTGAGGATAAATCGAATCCTCTGGTAGCCCTTACTGATATTCGGGGACTTTGTGAGGTTGTTTGGCAGCTACGCAGGGAAAGTTAAACTGCGGTTCTGGATAGTGCATAGGTTACAACATGGGATGAAAACAAGGCGTCTGCAGACAGCAGCAGATACCAATTAGCTCTGTGGGGCCTACAGGGAGTGCGGATGCATCATTAATATCAATAGAGCGGAAGGTAAAATATATCCCTATGCGGCACAATTTGGAGGTGAAGCATATTTAACTTTTAAAAACCTTGTTGTCGGGGGGGGGGAACTTTGACACGTGTCCTTGGACACCAACGTACATACAGTGTGTCCTGACATCATTGAAAATGTCTTATCTTGTCTTTCCTTAATTTCCCTTTTAACTAGCTGTAGCTCTTTGTCGCATCACAAATAAGTTGTATTTGCTTACAAACTAGAGCATGCTCCACTTAATTTATTTGCCCTCAATGTATAGCAGTATCATCTGCATATTATAACAACAAACTATATTATTACCCATTAATGAGCACATCGGTTAACAATAATGCACCAGGAATCTACCTTGTGGGATTTTACATTAAAATGGTCATAGTAATTTACAAACCAATGCGTTAAACTGTATAATATATTACAGTAATATAGTAACAGTGAAAACAATGGAATTCTGTGGAATGTACAATATATACAGAGAACCATATATCGGCTTCAACTGGTGCTACAACACAGCAAGAGAGAGAGCGAGAGAGAGAGAGAGAGCGAGAGAGAGGAGAGAGAGAGAGAGAGAGAGAGAGAGAGAGAGATATATATACACACAGTGGTGGACGATAAATCAATATCAATATGAATCGCCATAAGATCTGCCACGATAGCAGTGATATTTGTTTTAAAGACATTTTCGATATTAACATTATTTAGAGCATCAGTCACTGATTCAGCGCAATGTGTTCAAGC
>OOFB01038424.1:53494-58494 GCA_900323305.1 Trachyrincus murrayi
GAAAAAAAAAAAAAGTTTTCCCCCCCCCCCCCCCCCATACATCTTCCATATAAATAAAGAACTGTTCAAAGTTAGCAGGGGACATTTCAAATAGCTTCCTACAACCTTTCTGGTCGTCGGAAATGAATGATATTTCGGCCGAACATTTTCTGCCCAAAGTCAAAAGCCCCTGAAGCAGGCGTAAGCCATCGCGTCGGCCGTACATGCTTGACTTACCCATGGTCTAATGAAGCGTAGAAGGTCGCTTCCATGAGAGACCTTCATCGGTCCCCTTTCTTTCAAACGACTCGGATTAACCCAGAGTACGGCCGGGGATATTGACATGATCCAAAACGGTGGCTCATAGGGGTCATCGGCCACAGATGAAGACAATTTTTGGCATTTGTTGCGGGTTTTTCGTGGTGTCCTATTTGAGCATGGATCAATGTCTCCTCTTCACATCAATCTCACATGAGATGGCGCCCGAAGCCGGGCGTCGCTCCAGGTTGCTATGGCGGCATTCGGCGGCAGCAAATCTTATCCGAAGCGGATAAGAAGTCCGGAGAGCAATCAAATAAACTCTACGCTTAGCCGCTATCCCTCTGTATGTCATCCTGTTTCAACAGCTTTACGGTCCACTTGAATACTATGGTGTATGATCTATATTTTCACAGCAGTAAATTTCTACGCTTCGCCAATATTCATTAAATCCTCTCTGGTCCATTCACATCCCAGCCATGGACGAGAGAGCTCCGTAGGGCCCATGCGAGCAACTTTTATACTCGCCGCACATAATGTGATGTTGAAAAGATGTTTTCAGGACAATTAATTGAGTAAATCAACAGCAAGACGCTCTTTATATATTTATAAGCGTTTAATAACACCATTACTCTTGTCGACAGTGCATTTATTGGCCGTGTATAAGAATCCACACGGCAAACTGCAGAAAGCACATCGTGGAGTCAATTCAGGACGTCCTCCTGGAAAACATGCAGCATGCGAGGAGATATGTCCACAGAGGTTTGCTTTGGCTGAAATAATAAGAAGACCCCGGGAGGAGGAATTGTTTGTGGGAGATCTCCACATTAAAATGAACAGCATGGTTGTGTTTACGGACCATTGAGCCATATATGATATTTCCGGTGAGTCGGTGTCCTTCGCCCATGTCTGAAACTGTCCCTCATTGGTCCACCTCATGCAGTGCAGTTAATATAGTCTTTAAACGACAATCGTATCTCACTGCTTGTTCTTACATGTTTTACATCGGGAGCACATAGGGTGGAGATCCTGGACAGCAGCCCTTCGGGAACAGGCAAGGTTAAGCATAGTATACTGGAGTACTAGCCCCTGAGTACTGTGCTCTATCAGCACTATGATCGGCATGGGGACTTTTAACAGGTGGCTCACGATGTAAACAGACGGAGATCCTGGCGAGACAGTAGCTTACAGAGAGAGCCACGACAGCACAGGGAGCAGGCTGACAGAAAGACCCCCAGATGGGTGAAGACATCCTGTGTTGTTCTAGTGATGTCTCTCCCCCAGAGTCTGGTTCGAGTAAAAAGCAACAGTTCAAACAAATAAATCATTTCTTTTTGTAGTTTTTGCCTGCTGTGCTGTGGATTTGACAACCCACGGCTATAATTGCCCCACCATGCTGCTAATGCTTTAAACATGATCCGGTCTTGGCCAAGTCTCACTTTTTAAAATCTTGTAAAACTAAAATTATCCAGTCTTGGCCAAGTCATACTCAAGGCTCTTTTTGAAACCTTGTAAAGCTAAAATGAAATACAGATGTGTGCCTACAGCATATATTACCTACAATAATGCTTTTCCTTTTGCTGCTCATATTGCTGCTATTGCTGTAATATTGTTTTTAGGACAATCAAGAGATTCTGGCATCTTCTGTTTGGCACCATAATAGTGATTACTTATTTTAGCATTCTCCTCAAGCACTCAGAGTCAGGAGTTACTCTTCTGCTGATGCACAGGCTAATTAGCGAATAAATATCAACAGATTACTCACACAAAATTGACACATCACATCATTTATTGATTAAATATGCTGATTTAACGCAGGCAACAGAGGATATGATGTTGAATTTCACATGAACACGCACACACACACACACACACACACATGCTTTACATTCAACATGGCTGGTGGGCGTGGTGGAGCAGCTCAATCCATGGATGAAATGGTGGGTGAAGATCCAATTCCCAGAGAAGAAGAGCCACAGGGAGAGAGCCACAACGCACAGAGGCGCTGGGGTGAGTAAAAATGGCCCCGGCTTGATCAACAATGATGAAGAGCAATCTCTGCAGCCGGGACACAGGTGCGCCTTCCGGGCTACCGTTAACTCACTGAATGATGAGGGGCCTGACAGGCTCTGGGAAGTGGGGCTTCTGTGACGGCACGAGTCTAAAGAACGCTGTTTGCACAGTCAGATGGCTGTGGAAGGCTCAGCCGAGTGATGGAAATTGGTCTGAAAATGAAGTTTTGATCAAAAAAAGGAGCGAGAAAAGGAAACACCATGATGGCAGGTGACCTCGACGTTACCATTTTTACACCTGACCCGTTGGTTTGTTCAAGTTGCTGTTGTCTTTCATCACAACTTCAGAACACAAGACATAAGCGGCTGGGAAATGCAGTCCATGAATGAAATGAGGACGTCGCTCGACTATTGAGCACAATTAAAAGGAAATCATTCGTCTTAATGTGAGAGGGGACAGAGTCTTCTTCGGCTTCATCAGAACGGCCCCAACAAGGTGAATCTGGTGCCTCATCCCGCTGATAAAATGCTTTGTCAAATGGAAAATGAATGCTGAAAGGCTTTAGAAAATGGGTTATACCGGTCCAGTGAAAAATCGTATTACTGCCATATTAATCTGTGAAATACGATGATATAATGATCACACGGACAGGGCCTATTACTTAATGTAATTGTGCCGAACCAAACAGCAGCATTCAGCATGACTCAAATGCTCCACGAAGAGACGCCACAGAGAAATGTCTGTTGATCCACATTCAGTGCAATCGCTCCTTTTATTCAACCCCTTTCTTCCCAGACACTAAGAGTAAGAGTCTTGCTTTGTTTTCCCACCAAACAAAGGAAAGCCCTGATCTAAATGACCATAACCTTTTTGGTTTCGTTGTTTTTTCCTCTCTTACACGCCCACCTGTTCCGCTTAGATTTCTGTTTAACATAATTGCTTAGGATCTTGCCGAGCGGAGGAGAGCTCCGCCGTCTTAGAATAGATCGCTAATTAGAAATGAAGGAATAATCCGATGCCAATATGAGGGCTGCCCTGGGAACCAGCCAGCCTTCGGTTTAAGCACGGGTGAAGGTTAAGTCTCTCAATCAGCTCTCCCTCCCCCTCTCTCTCTCTCCCTCTCTTTCTCTCTCTCCCTCTCTCTTTCTCTCTCCCCCTCTCTCTCTCTCTCTCTCTCTCTCTCTCCCTCTCTCTCTCTCTCCCTCTCTCTCTCTCTCTCTCTCTCTCTCTCTCTCTCTCCTCTCCATCTCCCTCTCTCTCTCTCCCCCTCTCTCTCTTACTCTCTCTCTTTCGTGTCAGGTCAGTCCTCGTGGCTCAAGAAGCTGACATATTAATTGAACCCTTTTTCGAAAAACCTTTTTTAACCTTTTATTACTTTTTAATTTAATAGAATAGTAAACGGGCCGTGTGGAGACAAATCACGTCAACTACAATTCACAAACAAACTGACATTTTCTTTGGCAAATTGGATTGTTTGAGCGTAGGAATAGTCGGTGGGAGTTTGTTATTGACGTTACTTCGGAGCTAATTTGAGTGCTTTTCCATTCTGGACTGGCTGTTTGATATTCATACTGTTCATTTAAACAGTTCTGGTGATACAAAAATAGTGCAACAAGAGAGACACCAATACGCCAGTTCAAAAGAAGCATGTTTCTCTAGATCCTACACACTTGTGCTATGTGTTCCTTTTGAAATGGTAGTGTACTCCAGTCCACTAAAATATCTTGAAGAAACATACAGAAATAGCATGGGCAGAGTGGCCATTTCCTTGGATGGTGACCACAAGCGATACCACCCTTGGTGACCGCTGACTCTTTAGCAGTCATCGTATCGGACTCTGGAGCTACTGAATCGCTACCACATTTACATACTTAATGGGAGATCATTTAACGAAGCCAGTACAAGAGCTAATTGGCTATGGGTTGTTTCTATTATAACTCCACTGCTATAATTGTATTACGAGTATGACTACCTGGGCATACCTGGGATGTGGACGCTGGATGAAGGAAAATTACATTTGAGTCATAATGAGAAGAGGTTTTTTTTGTCAGTGGAGTCTCATGCTTGGCTGCTTAGCCATTTTCTCTTTTTGGTCTTCAGTCACTATTAAAGACACAGAAACCGTGCACGGTAGTTTGGACTCCGGCTTGGTTTTCAATAAGCTGGAAAAAAATACAAAATGAGAATTCCTTCCCGCCTGCTTTCTGAGCCATGCCATGCTGATTCGGAAGATGAAGGATATTCTTGGAAAATGGAGAGCTATAGAAGGCTATCCTCGACTTCAATTATCGATTGATGACTTTCTTTTGTTTTTTGTTTATATCTTATCATTTTTCACTTTGTTTTTCATTGGTGAAAAACGTATTCGCCTGCCGTATGCCTTTTATTACACCGTTTCGCTGTATTGTCTTGAAATACTGTTATTTTGTCTTGTCACACTTTCTAAATAGAAACCAGCAAAGCAAATATGAGATGTGCCATATTATAGGAGTGATATTTTTGTTATTTAGAAAGGCACTTTAAAAGGATATAAACAACTCTATTGTTAAGTGATTATATTGTCGCTCAACTGCTTCTATTGTTACGTATCATGAGCACAAACAAACACAGACAGGACCCGGAAAGTACGTTCAAATTAAATAAACAAATACATTCAATAAGATTAGTTTCCTAAATTACATTAGAAAATTGTCTTATCCGTCAACGGACAATAGTCTTACGTTTAAAGACATAACAACATACAAGCATGT
>OOFB01038424.1:60994-73350 GCA_900323305.1 Trachyrincus murrayi
TCAGTCTTTTTCTTTTTTTCTCTCTCTCTCTCTCTCTTTCTCTCTCTCTCTCTCGCTCTCTCCGGCTAACAGAAACACAATTAGAAGTGGAGGCAGTGTGTAACATTAGTATTCATGAGACAAACCTCGCAGGCTTTAACCCATGTAGCTCGGTGTCTTCCGGGGGTAGCCCTGTGTTTGTGTAAAGCAGACCTGAAACACGTCATCTTCTGTCTTTTCATTGCGGATTTCATACGTACTTACCTGCCATATGAGTGTAAACGCTTCCAGTAAGTGTAGTGGGAAGTTGTGGTGTACATAAGTGATTTTGTGTTTTAGAATATAATTATGACATATTTTAGTTGTTTCTCTGTTAGGTAGACTCCCATTCTTTATGTATTTATACATAAATACAACTTTAACTTTTGATTATAGCCTAGTTGTTGTTGTTTTTATCTCCTCTTTTGCTTCTCATGTCATTTAGTTTGCTCCTCATGAGGTTTTCTTACCTATAAAAAATATCCTTTTGTTTTCAGGGAATGACGATGATGATGATTTAATTCCTAGGTATCTCCATAGCATCGTCAGTGTATCAATACCAATATGAAACCTTCATTAGCCAGTTGTAGTGTATCAATACCAATATGAAACCTTCGTTAGCCAGTTGTAGTGTATCAAAACCAATATGAAACCTGCATTAGCCAGTTGTAGTGTACCAATACCAATATGAAACCTTCATTAGCCAGTTGTAGTGTACCAATACCAATATGAAACCTTCATTAGCCAGTTGTAGTGTACCAATACCAATATGAAACCTTCATTAGCTAGTTGTAGTGTATCAATACCAATATGAAACCTTCATTAGCCAGTTGTAGTGTATCAATACCAATATGAAACCTTCATTAGCCAGTTGAGTGTTGAGAGCTGGTTAGCTCCCAGTTGCTCCCTTCTGGTCTGACTCCCAGGGTCAGACACAATGAATAAATGATATTCAATACTGTGCTGCATTACACCGATGTGATTACAGTTTGCATCGGAACCTAAGAGGATCAATGAGGTCCTACCAATCAACGGTATGGATGTAGGTTTCAATGGCGTGCGGCAACATGAGACCTAATGCATGATCGGTTGAAGTGAAACTACAGCCGTGATGTGTTTAAATGATGAAATGATCAAACCCAGAACCTTTCAGCCGGGTGTCAAACACCACGAGACTATACTAATACAAAAAATGTAATTGTTTCATTGTCATCATGCTCTAACAGGAATGCGTTGCATATTTCCATCTGTGAATCTCACCCAGGGAAGAAATGAGTCAGCGAGGATCAGCACTTTAATCCTCGCTATTATGGCGTCTCTAAATCACAGGCTGTCGTCCTCACTCCCATCCCTTACTACAAGTTTACCAATAAACTTTGTTTACTGTAATGTACACCCACTTTCTTCCGCTTTCATCAAGTGGAATGAGACACTGTGTGCTCCAGAATGTACCCCCACGGTTTCCAATTAAATGCAATATCAATTTGGCAGATCTGTTTTCATAAAGGCAAACTGGAAATATATTTTAGATCGTGGTGGCACAGATTTACTCATAACTCCAAGCACAGCACACGGTGGTCAGGAAGACACGTCCCCCCCTCCCCCGAGAGATAGCTTCAGGAGGACTTCCTCACATCCTCGTATTAACCCAACTTCAATCGATACTTTCCATTTAGACAATGAATAGAGTTACGTAATTGTACCTCCAGGGTTCCACAGTCCCTCCAAAGTTTAATGAATTATCTGAACGGGTAAACAGATAACCGATACGTGGTATATGCTAGCGCGGGTGAGGTGAAAACATCGACGTGTGCGATGGAAAACAGCAATTATCTTAGAGGAAAACATTGACTCCTCCTGGGTTTTGGTTGTTGCTGTTGTCGTTGTTTTGGCATTAGTCCTCCTCAACTTGACTTATCTTGTTTAACGCGGTCGGGAAATTAGAACGAAAAGTAAATCTAAAAATGTAAATATATATGTTTGGAGGGAAAACATTGATTCCTTCTGTTTTTCCATTAGACCCATAGATTAGCCCTGAATGCTTGTGCGATGCAATTGGGTGATTTGAATACAAGTAAGTAGAGTCAAAAGTCAAATAGTAAAAGAAACGAAATGTAAACATGTAGGCTTTACTTCACATGGGAGAGGACAAATGCAATGCAATTCTTATCGACTCCAGCTGTTAAAGAGTCAGTTACAATCAAGGAAGCGCTACCTTGTGGCTAATAGACCATAGGGTGCATATAAACCATGTGGTATACTATTTGTATCAATAGAACTGCAATATAACCGCTTCATATGCTTAGTCTGGTCGCTTCGTTTATTAACATATTACCGTAACCGTTTTATAAACCATTGTTGATCTTGTTATTATAGATGAATGTGTAATCATATCATATAATCACGTCGTACGTAATTCATTATTCCAGCATTCCCTAGTCATTAATACCCAACAGCCACCTTGATTGTTTGTCCTCCCAGAGACATTTTAGAATTCAGGCACTCACATTAAACTACTTTTAATGTCGCTCAGATTCGCAGACAAAGCAGTGGAAATGTGCTGTAGGACACGTTATTTTAGTTAGCTCATTAATTGGGCTGCAATTATGGGAACAAATCCTTCAGGGAAGCCATCCCTGCTTTCTGCAGCTGTGTCACATGTGTTATACTGCTCTTACAAAATGCCCCCCTCCCCACAGAAAAAAAACCTTTTCTTGTCTTTAACCTTGCAACAGTGCAAAAAAAAAACAAGAAGAGTATTTGTTCGAATGTAACATAAAAAGCTTGATGTAAATTATGCAGCTTTTCAGCTTGTCAGAGCCGGACTCCGTGTAAAACTCTACCTGGTGGTGGTGGTGTGACCGATCAGTCACGGGGTGGCGGCCTGTGGATTCTCAACACATGGATTTGTTTGCATTGTTTGGAGTACGATGACTGTCCAAATTCCCAGTGGCACCTGAACATGGCTCTGTGGTGTGTCAGTGTTGCAGACACTCATCAGAAGAGCTAATGAGTGACAGTTCGATATGTGTTTCCTGTTATTCATTAAAAAGACACGCAGTGGATTATTGGAGAGTACATTACAAGGTTTTATGTGCTCCTCTATGTGGGTCTCCTTGTAGAAGGCCGAATAACGCTATCCTGGTAAAAAAAAAAAAAATCTGTTCAAGACATGAAGGTCTCACGTTGAACAAGATTACAGGGAGGACCAGACGTGAGGGAAAATGAATAAAGATAAGTTGAGTTTAAAGTTAAAGTTTAAAGTTAAAAAGTGGTTGAGCAATGTTTAAGAATGTGTAGAGTATTAATATTATGTATTCCCAAATTAAAAGAAAAGGCTTAAAGAAAGTAATTTGGGTAATAAACTATGTGTGTGATATTTCCTAAATCCTTGAGCATACAGCCGTGTAATACAAAGGACTGAAGAATGTGACAGGTATAGCTCACTCATTGACAGTAATCCTCTTAGGACTTAATCTGTAAATATTCATATATAAGAGTCCAAAAGCTAGCAGGGACCAACAGTTTTTTGCCAGATAATTTTATAAATGCAAATGTTTTTGGAAACAATAGGAAAAGTTACACAAAAGTTGTGTGCCATGTGCCATGAGTTTGTTTTGAAAACAAAGGAAACACACACACTATGAATAATTATAATTTCTTCAACATATTAAATAGTAACTGTTTGAACAGTTATTGATTTATATACAATGTCATTGTGGAGTGTGTGTGGTTGGTGGCTGGTTCAAAGGATAACTTTAATAACATTTTCCTGACATAACTGACTAATGCGCACAACGATTTTTGAAATGGGTCCTCTAAAAGTGCTTGTATTTGCCACTTACAGGCGTGTTTGACAACATGATGGAAAGGATCCCTACAGAGAAACAACACTTTTTTCTTTACCTTTCGCTTTGATCCGGGCTGTTAAAGGTATCCTTTAAGCAGCCTCACCTGGCCTCCGAGTCAGGCGGATTAGGCTCTGGGGCTGCTGGGTGAGGCTGCACACCTGTGGTGCACACACACACACACACACACACACACACACACACAATCGAGAGGAGCCCTGACATGTTAGCATTGACCACCTGCTCTGCCTGAAAATACATTGTTTACTCAACAACTACCGGTGTCCTGGTGGTCGGAGGAGCCCAGAAAAGCCGGTCTTGTTTGCTTGTCTTTTCCTGCCCGCTCGGAACATTCCATCAATCGGTACCCTCATCCATCCCCGCGGTGACGGCACACCCTGAGCAATGAGGAGAGGGGAATAAGCTCATTTCAATTTTGTCATGGATAATGCCACTTTATTTTCTGCTGCTGAATCACAACAAAACATCCATCAGACCCATCCACATAAATCATCCCTGACAGAGAATTTAGAGGCTAATACGTTAAAATTAAAGCAAAAACATCTGCATCACAGACCTGTGACTGTGCACTGGACTCTCGTCTCGGTGGAAAAAGTAAATCCACATCTGGCTTCAGACTACGGTTTAATACACTCCTAGCGATGTCCGCAATCACAGTATGTGTGTTAACAGTGATATTCCATTCCTATAACAGGGGTTAGGTGTGTGTGTGTGTGTGTATGTGTGTGTGTGTGTGTGTGCGTGTGCGTGTACGTGATTGTGCGTTTAAGCATACTGATTGTCATGTGTACCTGTGTGTGTCCAAACCCCAGACCTATTTGGCTTGGAGACACAACGTGTTTCGTGTTGCCGTATCAGGGCAGATCAAGAAGCCTGATTCCACCGCAAACTGGATTTACATGAAAGGATGCTGACGTACCGACGGAGGGATGCAATGTCATGTGTTTCTCGCAGCTATCCCGGTGCACCTGTTGAGATGCATTCTGTAATTGCATTATGCCTGCAGTTTGGTTTAACTAGACAAAAATGGTCGTTGGTTTATTAAATCAAACAATGTCTGTATTGTTAAGCCATTCAATTGTATGTCATTGGCTAATTTATTGCAATCAGGCTTGTCGTGATTAGTGCCGTCATCAAGCTTTGATTTTCTGCCTCACACCGGTAACCGTGATTAGCACATCAGGGAGCGACGAAGCAGCTATGTTAATTCCTTAAAATGCGCCGCGATATACAAACATGTACGTGTAAGCGACAGTAAGAGATTGTAATTGCATGTCTTGATTGGATGCTTTCCCCCCCCCCCCCACCCCACACTAGCTACTTTAGCTGTACTTCACTTTCAGTTCAGTTATCCGTTATAAGTTATCAGTAATCAGTTATAAGATGCTACGCACATTCCAACGCTCAGAACAGTTAAACGCGAATAAACGAATAAAAATCTGCCTCCATCCACTCCATCACGCCACTCACCCTGGGGATGGTTACCCGTTTGAATATCAAAGTTTGTAGCTGCCCGTGTAAACGCTAAGCGGGAACATAGAAAGTTATTTTTGTGTAAAGTAAACCATGAGTCATTCGCAGGTGCCACACACAATAACACGAAGAGGGGCCCGTCTGATGTGAGTCACTATTATTCCCTAACAAAAGGAGTAAAGGACGCGCGTGGGCGCGTGACAGCTACGCCGACTGTGACCTGTGCGGGCTGCAATGACGGCGAGGACTCGCAAATGAAAAGTGGTCTCTTATCCTTCAAATTGTACATTATGGGATGAAAAATGCGCTGTCGCTCTTTCAGGAGGAAATCACACAGTGTCGAGGAAAGAAAATAATCTGAACGCGGGTATGGGTACGCAAAACAAAATGTAGGCTATGCAGACAACTGTGGAGTGTGTGTGTGGGTGGTGGCTGGTTTAAAGCAGCCTCGCCTGGGTCACCAGGCTGGTTAGGCTGCACACCTGCGGTGCGTCAGAGTAATCAAGGCCCTCAGGTTAAACCAGCCGTCACCACACACACACCCTCAGGGAGAGAGCGTGGAACACCTGACTGTAACGTCTTGCCGACTCTCCAATAAAACCGGTTTTCACAGTTCACCTGTGTCCTGTGTGTCGGAGGAGGCCCGGGAAAAGCCACCCAGGTGACGTGGGGGAAGCCTCATGTCACGGTACACAGAACGACCGCTACGCCCCGCTTTACATTCACTAAAGCATGCCAAACTCTCCGACGCTGAAGATTTAATGCTAGCAAACGGTTGAAGGCAAACTGGCCTAATGCCTTCCAATAAATAATATCCTAAGCTAGTAGTCAGAAATAATCCTCCCCCCCTGAATACAGTACTGAACGTGTCCTGGGGGGACTCGTAGAGTAATCTGCTGTAATTGAGGCCCCCCGAGCCTAAAACAAGACCCCTCTCTGTCTTTATCTGCCCTTAATTGGTCATTTGATGAATGATGTGAGAGTTTCAGCCATTACTCTGGAGCTCGGGAGAAACAGCGTGTCGGAAGCCGCGTAACCGTCACTGTCAAAAGCGCATTGTTGTTCAACCCCAGAGCGCTAATGCGTCGACGTTCGAGGATTTTTATGTTGTTATTTTAAGTTACGGTTAAAGTTTTAGCGGCGTAAGCCTGCAGTGTTTTGTCGGGTTATCCCTTCCAACGTTTGCGGGGAATATCCTGTCATGTGAAGGCATGACAGTGGTACACCTCATGATATTACATTTGATATTACATTATGATATGACTATGTTATGAATGCTGTCCTAATGCAGTCAACCATGCAAACATGAATGTGCTTCGGCACACACATCACGGCTTCGTATTATTTGCTCCAGAGCGGAGAGAGAGCTAGGCGCCTGCATGGAAGTATAGTTTTAAAAACCTATATGGATGAAATGGTCGTAGCAGCAGCAATATATCGTGTCCGGCTGTAATAATGGCCTGGGGTCTGAAACTGCTCCTTATCCAGGGAGGCTGTCACACTGTAAAACATATGCTTCTTATTTATGGAACATCAATAATATGGACCGTACGTCCGCGACTTGCTCCTTTGATTAACTGACTTCATTCAGATGTACTCTCCCGGGCCTGGTTTCAGTCCCTCCGCCGGTCGATGGCCCTCCTGTTTGGCTGATTTGACTTCTTTATTTTTAGCACGGGAACATATGATTGCAGATTATACAATACATTTCTTTAATGTGTGTGTGTGTGTGTGTGTGCGTGCGTGCGTGCGTGTGTGTGTGTGTGTGTGTGCGTGTGTGTGTGTGTGTGCATGGGTGTGTGCGTGTGTGTGCATCTATTTCTCAATACTATTGTTTTACTTCACATTCATGATATGCATCATAATTATATGTATTGTCATTATTTGTATGTTTTGATGTAAAGTAAAGTACAGGCCTACCCTGTTACTTGTAATGTAAGGTTATATTAATACTAAGCTATTATTATTATAATTATTATTATTATTAGTAGTAGTAGCAGTAGTAGTAGCAGTAGTAGCAGTAGTAGTAGGAGTAGTAATCACTTAAGTAGTAGTAATTAGATAAACTCAAATGCCACTTAATGAGTACACCAACAGTATTGTGCTGTAGGCCTAGGACCCTGAGAGCCAGGAAGTCTCTCTATGTCAGCTGAAAGGGGTTATTGAATCAGGCCGAGAGGTGGGTGAGTATTGGTTCAGGGGCAGAGAGCACAGCAACAAGCAGAGCCTGATTTCTCTCCAAAGAAAGAAGAAATGTGTTTTCATCGGTTCTTTGGCTTAAACCAGGAAGCAGCGACGCTCGGAGCCCAGACCCCAAGCCCCCGCCACAACCACAGCTGTTTCAAAGATGGCGTCTCAGTCATTTACCCCATCGGAACCGGGTAGTGAATGAATGGGGCAGATTCTGGGTTTTCATTAATTGCAAGTCGACTGGGGGTCGGAGCGTGAGGTATGTGTCCAATGGTGGTTAAATGTCCTGCTTCGTTCTGGATGTATCGCTTCATCCCAGCAGGTTGCCTCGTGTCTCTCCACTGTTCTTTCCGGAATTTTCCATATAAATAGTAACCAGTCGCTAAACACCCACGAAGAGGGACCAACTGTTACACTCGTAGGCTTCACAAAATCGGCATATCAAAAGGAGTAGGAAACGCTGTGTGGTTGTGAAGCTGAGTGGAAACTTCCATTTAATGGTTCAGTTGGCATCAGATATTTCCACCCCAGCCGGGAGAGTGTGATCCTCAGACACATTCATTTAGTTTTTGATGCTTCGATTCCATTCGTCTTTCGTCTCCCAAACCAACGACAGGTGACAGATGACAGATGATTTTAACTCTACTCCACAAACATACGTTAAGAGACTGTAGCATGAGAAGAAGTGTATCATTCACAGGAAACGTATAATAAGGTAGCTTATTATTTGTATTTTATTATTTATATATTTCTTTACTTTCTTTTGAGCAAGTTGAGCAAATGTAGAACACGACACGACCCTAAAAGACAAAACTAATAATTCATGTTTTTGCCGCGAGACCCAAGAATCCACCGCAATTCATAGTCGCGGCAATGTGTTTTATTGTACCATCATTCAACCCAATTTCACGTTATCCCACACCGAAAACACATCAAGTCCTGAGAATCAAACAGCTTATTTGAATTCTGGTTCACTTGTTTGACTCGTATACACACCCCAAACGTTCTTCTATATCCACGGAAAACAAAATGTCTGGCTGCATGCATATGAAGCCAGCCAGCCAGTAATGTGTGTGTGTTCTCTTCCCAGGTTAGGTGTAGAAGCCTACAGGTGGGTGTCAGTACAGGCTCACATGAAGGAGGAGGAGGTGGTGGTGGTGGTGGTGGTGCTAATGGGACTCAGGTGTTGCTCATTGGCACATCAGACCGCCCTCACCTCCGCTCGCTTCCCGACTAATGGGTGACCTCGTGTCTTCATTTCACACCACACACGTCCATTCGACTGTCTGATAAAGCGGTAAAGGTGGTGTCGTCGTGCTGTGTGGTTTCTTCTTGCGGTTTGCTCTGTCTTCTTCGTACACGCCGCATTCACCGAGTGTTTTGCTTTTACATTTCTTCAAAAGCCTTCGAAGCGAGTTTTCAAGCATGCACCGCCTAAAGGTTAAACCTGGAAATGCTGTTGCATATTCATTATGCATTACAGGAGAGAGAGGGAGAGAGAGGGAGAGAGAGAGAGAGAGAGAGAGATTTCCACGCATCTTCAGGGAAATGTCTCTTGTATTTGTGGAGACTGCTGAACAGCAGCGGAGAGACAAACACAAACAGACAACGTGAGCCCTCGGATGCATGCGATCGTACGCGAGTCAAACTTCAAAGTCTTTTCTTGTAACTTCCTGTGGTAAATAACAAGACACATCCTCCGTGTATTTTATAATATTTCCGCTTCCACTCCATCACTCCACTCACCCTGGGGATGGTTACCCGTTTGAATATCAGTCTATGTTTTATTGTAGCTGCATTTCTCTTGAGACGGATGAATATAATGTGGCTCTTAAAGAAGAAAGGGAAATGTCACACATAGACAACAATAGTGTCTTGTTGCAAGTGTAAACCACTGCAAATAATAGTGAGGTATAAACAACATCAGAAAAATAGCAGTTGTGTAATAACATCTTATGACCATGTTATGGACCATTCGCAAAAGGTGTAGTTTATGGGATGTATTCCCAGAACTAAAGCTGAAGTCAGAGCGAGACCACACGACCTCTGTATTAAGCCTCAGGTAGAGGAACAGGTAGAGAACTGAACACAAACGTTTCAAATTGGAATTGAACAATAAAGAAAAACACAACAAGGACAGCGCTTGTAGTTATTTGTTCTTCCTCGTCCGTCGGCTGTCTATTCTGAAACATGGCCGACCTTCTCCATCTCTTCCACGTGTGGAAAGAAAGACAACTCCCACCACCCCAACAGGTAAAACCTTTTGAACTCCCCAGGAAACAACGATGAAGTCAGACATAACAACAAGAATAACAACAGTACGGGAACCCTCTGGGTTGTTCAGACAAAAGACAGACCTAAGGGACAGAGAGGGAAGGAAAAACAACGTATAGGAAACCAAACAAAAGCCTATCGAGCAGAGGCTGGGGATCCAGGGGCATCTGGGGTGTCCGAGTCAGCCTTCTGCATCTTGACAGAGATTAATGAGCGTGTGTGTACTCCAAAAAGGAGTCCCCGTTTTCGACCCCGGCTTCTTAAGTAACCCGGGGAGCTTGCAGTCATTACCTTTAGTAGTTAAGCGGGATGAATATGAAATGCGAGCGTTGGATTTGATGAATGCACATTATTCATCACAGCACTGGAGTCGTGGCACGGAGCCATATGCAATGAACTTGAATCTGCCCTGCATTAAAAAGTCACTTCCGTGTTAATTATTGTTATTTTAGTATTCCAATTATAGGATTCATGGGTGAAAAATGTATTCTTAGAGAGGAATTTGGTGACCGGTTGTGGTTTGTTTTATTTATGCTCTTGTTATTAAATGTACCGTTTTAAGTTTAACATTTTATGGAAGTCACAGACTGCAGGGTTTTCCCTTCAACACACAATATTAACCAAGTGGTAGAATAAGCCTTCACACCATCTGTCTTTGTACTCAGTAGTCATTCCCTGTAGTGTAGCGTTTCATGTCGGCCTGTCTGTTGAAGCTACCAGCCAGGGTCTTTCCTGGCATCCAAAGGAAATAGCCTCACACCTGTCCATTAACAAGTTGAATAAATGATAGTTAAAAAAAAAGATATTTAGGCTAATTAGGACTTAATAAGGATATTTATGAGTCATAAACCAAATAAAACATTTAAAATATGCAGCATATTTGACATTTTCTGTTATAGGGTTATCTCTGTTTGTTGTGCCACTTTTCACAGACACCGCTGCTGTCATTTCACGTCGTTTCATTTATTTATTTATGTATTATTTCCGCCAACGAAATGACCAAAAGTGACAATGTTTTCCCCTGCCCTCAATTAGTGTCTCTCTCTGGCACGCGGCCGATGGCTCTCCAACTGTGTGTGCCATAGACGTCTCTCTCCGTTGTCCAAAAGCACATTAAAGCAAAGACACAAGATCCATGCTGAGTCTCTTGGTCAGCGTAATCGACCCTCGCAATGAATTCCACCGTCATATTCGCTCTTTAAAACGTCTCAGTAAAGTGAAAGTGAAAGTAAACAAACTCCATGTGCATATGCATGTGCAATAGCCATTTGTTCGTTCATTCATTTGATGTGAATTTATGCCTCGTTGTGGCTTAACTTAACACAGATCTTCTAGAAAATCAAAAAGACTGGCCTTGTCTTTTAAAGGTTGCCGAGGATAGCAATGCCATAGCTAGTCTAATAAACCTGAGACTTAAAACCGTTGAAATTAAACACTAAACACTAATATTGAGTGGGTGTTGGCAGTGCAATTAACATGAGGACACCTTTAATGCATTTCCTTTTAAAGCTTCATTCAAGTTTGGTAGAGGTTTGGGTTGTGTAGTTACCTTGCCATGATGTAACTCCAAATATTGGCGAGATATCTTCAATAGTTGCTCCGTAGATTCAAACTTGGTAATACAAAATAGTGTTTTTTCTCTCCCTTGTTGACTTACATTGCACGGAGAAACAGGTCTCAGAGTCACACTTTTAGCACACAAATGAACGTGAACAAAGCAGATTCTGCCAATGTATAAAATAACGAAACCCGATTTTTCCCGTCTGTTTACAATGATTGGTAAAGGTACTGTTTTCTTCATCGAGACCTGTTTCTCCATGCAATGTAAGTCAATGGGGGAGAGAAAAAAACACTATTTTGGATTATCAAGTTTGAATCCACGGAGCAACTATCGAAGATATCTCGTCGAGTTACATCATGGCAAGGTAACTTCACAACCCAAACTTTAATGATGCTTTAAATAACCAAAAATAACACTTAAAGAAAAATAGAGATGAAGACAGATACCTGATGGTTCACTAAAATAGTTAAAAAGGGTCCTATTCTAATTCAGGAAGATATTTACATACGGCGTACAATCCCTGTCAGATTAAACCACTTACTAACACAATGGCATGAAAGGAAAATCAACTTCAGGGTAAATCAGTGCATTTTCATGATTAAAATTCCCACTCCACTGCCGTGTGGTATAAATTACAGTTTAAGAAGGTCTCTCCAAATATAAGAGATCTGGATAGGTCTGGACTTGTTGCTGCAGCGTCTCTTACATACAGTGTGTGTGTGTGTGCGCACATGTGTATGTGCGTGCGCATGTGTGTGTGTGTGTGTGTGTGTGCACATGCCTGCGTGTGCGTGTGTGTGTGTGTGTGTGTGTGTGTGTGCACATGCCTGTGTGTGCGTGTGTGTGTGTGTGTGTGGTGGCATTCAGATGAGGGTCCCGAGTTAATGACAACGACACTGCTCTTATCTCAGCTTCAGTCCCTGAGGAGTGCCTCCTTCACGCTGTCAGACGGGCCGGGAGTCAGAAATAGA
>OOFB01038424.1:76055-93446 GCA_900323305.1 Trachyrincus murrayi
CATTGGCCAATCAGGCCCACAGGTTAAACCAGCCCACACACTCAGCATGGACCACCTGCTCTGCCTGCAAAACTATTCTCAACTTTTCAGGTGAGGCTGCTTAAACAAGCCGACCAACCACACACACTCCACAATGATCCTTAAGAGAGCTAAACCGAGTGGTTCATTGGTTTGAAAAACATTTCACTACAGAAGTAAATGGACCTGTTCTTCTCTCCACCTCCACGATGTGGGAGATTGAGAATGTCGTTTCTCAATTTCTCCTGTCTGCTTAGCTACTGCAAAACGCGTGTGTTTATTACTGTAAACTCTTAATAACACAACTGATGAAGGTGCTGTAAGGCTATCATTGCATGTTCTCTGTTTACTCAGCAGAATCTGAAGCTATATAGGCCTACTGCTTTTGGCAAGTTAGTTCAACTGTTCATATGTATGCCAAGCGTTTTCACCTGGGATACATTGAAAGCATACAACATACACCTTTGTGCTTTGCGGACAAGAAATAGAGTTCCACAACTTGGTAGTACTGAAGACAGTACTTTAGGGCATGCCTGCGTGATGTCAGTGTGACATCGATCTTATAGGGGGCCTATACTATTGTAAATAAAGATAATTACATTTGATTGTATGTTTTCCCCCTGTATTGTATTTCCCTCACCTGCTTTATTTTATGTGTTACACATGAATTTCCCCTCGGAGATAGAAAAAGTACCATCTAATCTATACGTGTTGCAGAGAGCACCAAGGACGTGTCAGACAGAGAAACTAACACCCAACATCTCAAGATGAAGGGCCCTCAAGTGTCTTCAACATGCGGAGCCTCCCTTCTATAATGAAACTAATATATTGTAACTTTGCTTACCCTTGGGTCCATGTTCAACAAGCTGTTTTCAGCTGAATCCAATAACTGTGCATTAACACAGCCTAAAAGGTGGTTTATTTTTAATGGTTATGAGCAGCATCTGTATGAGACGCTCATGCAATACCGTGAGTGTTGCTGAACTGTGCTTAAAACTGGGAAAGGGTCAGATAGATTTGAAGGACACACAACAGTATGGTCTTAACTCGGCCACCCTGCCCGCTATAAGCTCAACTGTTATTCATCTCCTCGCATCATTAAGTTCAAATAGGTTCATTTTCCACCTCCTCAAAGTTATCGTCAGATAGGCAAAGGGCAATCTCTGCTTGCAGATAGGATTCAAAAATCGAAAAGTGCAAGCGGCAGATTGCCTTTCAACGTTGCACGTGGGTCTTTCATGCACTCCCATTTACTGTTAATAAGAGACTGATTACATCTTTCTACATGATTGACTGTCATTTATTAGCGTGATCAGCATTGGAAAATTACTTTCTCTTATAAAACAAATACCCTATTGACTTTGTGGAATGGAAATACTCTGGGCAAACAATAACTTCAGTGGTGAACGGGCTGCATTGTGCTCATGAGAAATCTGCTTCTGATTATTCTTGTTGCATGGGCTCAAATTGCATTAGTTAGTGTTTATATTGTGTTCACATTGCAGAAACAAAAGCCAGAAGCTAGCAGAGGTACTGTTGTCAGGATGGTATTCACAGCCACAACAGTGCCATCTTCTGGTAGAAATGTGCATTATGTTAACAGTTGACAAGAGTTGCCGTAATAGATGCATGCACTATAAGTAACAATAATCGGAGGTGGAAACGTTTAGTCAATATTGTCTTCAATAACTTCAAAAGTTAGATTTTATTGCATTACAAAAGTACCATATAGTCACGACTTTATTTTTTTGTACATCGTTGCAAGGAAATACATCTCAGACGATTCCTTCCGGCTTGCCTTTGGCTTTAGAGACAGAACATTACCGAACACAGAAGACAGTCTCTTCTGAAGCGTGTGTGCCAGAAAGCCGTCCCAATATTTACAGAACAGGGAGCCGCCAGGCTGCAGGATCTTCTCACTCAGGTCAACCAGTGTCAAACACATGACGATGAGTTTCTCGTGGTCCATGTCTTTAAATCCACTGGCGTTGGGTGCCAGGTCACTGAGGATGACATCAGCCTTGGCGTTGGGCAGCAGTTCCTGCAGCCTGGCGTGTGTGACCGGATCGGTGATGTCGTGACTGCAGAGGAAGACAGCGCCATCTAGAGGCGCGATGTTCAGAAGGTCGACCCCGACAACCGTACCACGGGGCAGCTCCGTATCTGGCACATGAAGAACACGTATTATTATTTATATTGTCTACTGCAGTGTTTGTCAAACGGAGGTACTTAGAAGGATTGCAGGGGGGTACTTGGAAGATTTCTAAAAATGTGTCCTTTTTTAAATATTTGTTATGGACAATTGTAAAATAATGCCACCTTAATACAATTAGTTGAATCTGAATACCACCTTAATACAATTAAGTCAACTGAATACTAACATAGAAGTTAAGTGAATCTTTCCAATGAATGAGAAAACTCACAAATGAAGCACAAGTCCATGTATCTCAACTAAAGTATTTGCACCACCCATTGGATGTTCATATTTACACAACATGTTTATTGTTTTCACTTGTGTGCTGGTGAATGGGGCACTTGGCTGAAAAATAACATATCTTACATTAGTAAAAAAAGTTTGAGCACCACTGATCTACTGTATAGAATAATGCATCTAATTGGGGGTCGAGACTGAAAGAATGAAGAAGTGGAAAAAGGGAACCCGCTCACTCGCTCCGGCCGAGTTGACCCTCTGACCCGCGACCTGGCTCCAGGCGCCCGGCGCCGCCCCGCAGTCCAGCACGCTGAAGCCCGGCCTCAGGACGCGGTGCCTGTCGTCCACCTCCAGCAGCTTGAAGGCGCTCCTGCAGCGGTAGTTGTGCACGCGGGACGCCTTCACGTACGGGTCGTTCAGCTGCCGCGCGAGCCACTTCTGCGCGGAGACGGTTTTGCCCTTCAGGTTGTGCGGGGTCTTCTTCATGAGGCCCATCGTGGTGTGCACATACCTTCTTGAAACACTGACGCGCTGCATACTTCTTGGCGACGGAACGTCATTTCATCTCTGCGGGTTGTTTAGCGTCAAGCGACGGTGTGGTTGGGGCGCATGCGCACTACAACCACAACACATCGATTTGGTCCCAGACGAAAAGAGTCCCCCGAGTGAGCGCACTGGGATGAATAGTTCCTACCTCGCGTCACACAAGCGTATGTTTGTTGAGCATATATATATATAATATATAATATATGTTCAAATTCAACTATATAATATATATAGTCGAATTTCAATGTGTACATGTAAGCAATTTCTGCCATTTATTCGCTTGCTGTGCCGTTTCACTCGAACAAATCTCAGTTTGAGGTCGAGCATGTTTGAATGTAACACGTGTGACCTGCACGGTGCCACGGACTTACCCCAACAGTGTGATCAGTAGTCAGTAGTTTGTGATCATATATACGTATCGATCCTCAGAAAGGTGAACACAATGTTCCAAAAGTAGACATGCCACGAAGCATGATGCATAGCGTTGGTTTTAATGTTTCTAATTGTGCTTTCCCCTGTAGGCCCAGGTGAGATGTCAACCTCCAAACTACTGACCCTGGTTCTGGTGGTCCAACCTGGACGGGTTTTGCTGGGCATGAAGAAGCGAGGTTTTGGGGCAGGAAAGTGGAATGGCTTTGGGGGCAAAGTAGAGACAGGAGAGACCATTGAGGATGCTGCGAGGCGGTAGGCGTGTGTGTGTGTGTGTGTGTGTGTGTGTGTGTGTGTGTGTGTGTGTGTGTGTGTGTGTGATGTAATGCAGATGTAAACCTGAACTTGTTTAACTTCTTTACATTTTTAGAGAGCTGAAAGAAGAAAGTGGTCTTGAAGTGGATGTTCTTGAGAAGATTGGAAACATCAAATTTGAATTTGTTGGAGAAAAAGACCTGCTTGATGTGCATATTTTCAGGTCGGACTCCTATAATGGAGAACCAACAGAATCGGATGGTGAGACACAAATACATATATTACAAACTACCCTCATTTCTGCACAATGTAGAAAAATGTCCAATATGACTGAATCAGTGAATAGGTCGTAAATCACACACCCACGCCTTTTGTTATTCCATAATGGAGTCTTTCCAAAGCAAATATTTAACTTCACTATATATATGTTGAAAAGACTGAGTTTTAGTTTCGCCACAAAGCTATTTCATATACAAAGAACACACCAGTGTGTCAGGGCTGAACAATTCCTCAAAATATTAGCCAAATTGCAGGAGCTGCAATATATATCACCATTATAAATGAAGTACTGTAGTGCTGTAGAGATGCCCAGGCTTACACATTTTTTTCTCCAGATGTAAGAAATCATGTTTGTTTGGTACAGACAAATGTGACAAATGTCACATTCTTTTTAGTGAAAATGAAAATTGTGACGCAAAAATGACCACTAATAGTGAATCATATCACAATAATAAGAATTTTTTTGCCATATCGTTCAGCCCTAGCTTTAACAGCCAAGCTAAACCAACCGCTTCATGAGTCAATAATGAAGTGGGTCTTCGAAAGGAAGATAGGATCAAGTCATGATGACGGGACCTTCTAGTCCTTAATAACTGTATATTCAACTTGCCTACTTCAATACTTGCGTATTAGTAGTGAATTCTTCCTAGACTCATTGACTAGCCTACATTATTTTCAGTGACATTTTCCAAAATAGGGAGGTTCTTGTTTACCTTTCTTCAGCCGTCTCTATCTAACTCAGGCTGAACAACATTGTTTTTCGTCTCCGTTCTCATTTGTAACTGATTCTTTTTCACTCTTTCTTCCCCACAGAGATGCTGCCTCAGTGGTTTGATTCTGACAAAATACCCTTTAGCCAGATGTGGCCAGACGATATCCTGTGGTTTCCACTCATGTTCCAGAACAAGAAATTTCAGGGCTATTTCAAGTTCCAGGGTCACGACAAGATCCTGAGCCACACGTTGGAGGAGGTTGAGGACCTCTGAGAGAGCACCCAAGGGTGGTCTGGATAACATTAACCACTGATGTCTGCATAAAGGAGCAAACGTTAATTTTGTTTTTGTGTTATCATTTGTCAGAGGACGTGGTTAAAAGGGGTTACAGTTCCTGAATACACTTTTTTTTTGTAAACATGCAACATACTGTATTCTTGTGAGCTAAATCTGTTCCACATACTTTTGTTTTAACATTCCCAGAACGAAAATGTTCAATCCCTGATTGTAAATACATTTTGACCATAATAAACTTGTTACGTTTTTACAGATCTTTATACTTATATATAATCTTCCACTTTGCCCATAACGTCATCCAACCGTCAACTCACAAACAAATTACCTTTCATTCAACAAGAGCATTTAATTTACCTTCATTAACTCTTAAACCCAACACATCTGTGCAAAAAGTATTAGCTGTTGTCATGTGAGTGAATTCAGGTGTAAAAAGATATAGCTTCAGTATAAGAGAGTATAGGTCCCTTTGATATAGCTTAGAAATTCTGTTGCATAAAAACTTATCTTTTTCAATACCAAAAATGGAAAAAGGTATTAATATACAAAAAGATTTCCATCTTGCCCTGTCACAACCAGCGACAGACAATACAGTGAGAACATGGATAATTGCATTTCAATACATCATTTTCAAATAAATGTCAACAGCCAATTGTTTGTGTTAAAAATCTGTACAAAAATAGTAGAAAGTATAATTAATCAGGTCAATGATTTGAACGCCACTCATGTTTTCTACAAGTGTGTGCAAGCTTGATGTCTTCAGTTACGTTTATGATTTGTTTATGACATTGATGATTTATCTGAAAGAACAATGGAATGTCAGCAGCTCACTTAGCAAGGTACTAATTAACTACGTTATAACGTCTATAAAGTATGCCATTCGTTCATGGATAGTTCAGTTACATTCATATAGTTTGAATGAAACTGCATGTGTTTTCCAGTTAGTCAGATGCAAAACCTCATTGGCAAATATGACCCCATACAAATATGACAGCTTAATCTACTTGACCAGCTCCTGATAACAAGGAATGCCACCGATTCTTCTGCGCAGCTTATCTTGAGTGTACTTCGTCAAGTATTTACACATTTGGCTCATAATAGAATGGAATGAACAAAAAAATATCTAGTACTTCTACAGCCCCTTAATGCAATACACGGGGTCGTTTCTCCTTGTCAGCTTTGAGTGTGTTGTACAGTGATATGTAAAAAGAAAAAAATAGATATATAGATATATATAGATTTCTTATATTACTTTTGTCCGTTTTCAGTTTCAAGGCAATACAGCAACAACAACAACAACAACAACAGCATCCTTGCAAAAATCATTTGCGATATAGAACACCGGATACTTTTTTTTTTTTTTTTTTAACACTGGGTTACGTCTCCTTTTAGCTCACAGCGAAAAGTACGTCTCAGTTTGTGATTTGCGTTAACAGCCCATGAACGTGTAGAACGGCCGTTTAAAACGGTGGCTGCATTCCATTATTATTAAAGAGAAATCCAAGTTTAGGCTGAAGATCATTCCACACTTCACCCATCTAGACGGAAAGCAAAAGATAAGTCGCTTATTATAACAGGGCTGAATGTACAACGTTGTATCGTGACAACCATGTACACTGGGAATGAGGAAGCATTGAGATAATCATCCAAAAGAAATTATACTTATCCAAATATTTACTTGATGTTAAAGCCTTTTTTACATAAGTAGTCACCTCTGCAATACCATGAATAGATTTCACTTTTAAAAGTATGTATAACAGAAACAAAACTAAAAACCACCAACTACCTCCACTCCACTGAACCATACAGTAGTAATTCTAACTATATTATAATAATAATAATCTTATTTTCAGTAGGCCTCACCTCCGTGTGTCCTCGGACCTGGGACTTGACGAAGGCCCCAAGGATGTGGTAGGTCATGGGCAGGTAGGTGAAGATGAGCTGGGTCTCTTGGTGGAGACAGAACAAAGAGAAATAGTTTCGTAGCTCCATGGTCTGGATGGCGTTCTCTTGCTGTGATCAGAGGAGAAAGAATTGAAAAAAGAAGTCTGATTTATGAGACTAGTGATCAAGTAGCAAAGACTGCATGGTGAGCTTGACCTGAGATTAACAATCATCATTAATCATCTCATCAGTTTTGAACTTTTAGGCCTTTTAGGCTCATAACAGACCTGTGAACGGCACGCTCCATCATACAAAACAATTAGAACATTGACTTGATATTGTATTCGATATTAGTATTGGTTCATTACCATTACCTACACATCCGACTAATCTACCAAATAGCTATGAAACGCAATAACCAAGCCAAGTTTAAAATGCTTCTCGCAACAACCTTAGGCGCTGCGCTTTTCAATGCGTTTTGACAGGCAAAAGGTCAAGGCTAAAGGTTACAGCGTGAATAGACGGCGAAACGCCACCTGAACGATGCGGGACTCCAGCTGCTCCACGGACACCGGCTCCTTGGACTGGGCAGTGGCGCTCATCATCTGCCTCTTCATCACGCTGTACTTCTGCAACGCCCGCTGGTGCTCGTGGAGAACGCCCTTCTCGTGCCGCTCGCACAGGTCCTGCATCATCACCATCATCATCACATCACCATCATCACCATCGCCATCATCATCACCATCACCATGGCGACGTATCAAGTCACTACTTAGGAGACACGCTTTTATCCAAGAGCGCCCATCGGGTGGATGCAGACAGAGGTTGTTAGGTTGGGAGTCTATGTCTCAGGGGTGCCTACAGGTTAGGCTGTAGACTTTGGGGGATGGAACCCAGAACAGTCTCCGTCTGGGATTTGAACACCCTAGCCACGGGGCCATTTGCCATTTCAATTTATTTGGCCATCGATTCCATCGATAAATCCTAACCTAATTAAATTAGATATAAAGAATGCATACCGGATGGCATGTTATACGGTGTATTGTACCAACGGTTCGACTTACTCTGTACGATTGCAGCAAATCCAGGAAGAAATTCAGTTTTTCCACCACGTCGTCTTCCTCCCTCCGACCCTGAAGACGTCGGCAAGGAAAATGTTAGTCCTCGGCTAAAGTCGGACGAAAAAAGCGCTCGAAAGAGGAGAGGTCAAACAGGATTGCAGCTTTGTACCTGTTGGGCGGCTTTGTCGGATAGCAACGCAAACTCCACGGAGAGGCCTTTCAGAGACTTCCGCAAGGTCGCCCAGGTGCACTGAGATGACGCCAGCGAGGGAATGCATGAGGCGTCCGAGCCCAGTGAACTTGGAACACGAGAGAAGAACGGAGATTTAGTGGCATTGAGCAGACGCTGCAGTCCCGACAGCGACTTGCAGTGAATTCAGATACACGTCGTTAAGGAGGATTTATGGGTTAGGCGTGTTGCTCGAGGATGCCTAGGTAGCTTATGTAGGTCGTGAGATTGAGCCCGGTATCTTTTGGCTGGCAGTCCACTGAACTACACTAATTATGGATTCATATGATTATAGATAAAGATCTGAGATGTCCAAGGCTACAACTTTACTGCTCCTCCAACTACACACAAAAAAATAAACGTGCATAAAATGAGGTCTTGCAAAAAACTAAAAGACCTTGTTGAGGTGAAGAGCTCAATAAAAAAGCGGCATACCTGAGTTCTCTGCCGAACATGAGCAAGTCGGTGGCGTTCTCTTTAGAGCGCTCGGCCATTTTCTCGGCTCTGTCCCGTAGCTTGTGGAAGCTGTTGTGGATGTTTCTGATCAACTCTCTGCTGGCTGAGAACTGGTTCTGGATGTCAGCCGGAAGATATTCCTAAAATAAACAAAACAGGAGGCAACCAAACTTGTTAGTTTGTCATTAGTCTAGTCCTAGTCTATTGTTATGTTAATCAGCTCATGGCACAAAGACAGCACAAACCTTCGCCTGGGTGGCAGTCCGGTTGGTTATGAACTCGTCGCCCATTCTCTTGTAGGCGTCTCGCAGTTTCGTTTGAACGTCCTGTTGGACGAAGATAACGAGCCACCGGTAATTGTAACACATTTTCTTTTGCTAATGGTCGTGATAACGCACATTTCCTCCCCCCCCCCCCCCCCACACCCAAAACAATACAAATAACAAGAGTCACCACCCAAGGCGGTTCAAGTGAGGTCGCGTACCGAGCCATTGAAGGTGAGGAAGATCTTCACCAGTTCGTCTTCGGAAGAAAACGGGTGCCGTGCCACCAGGTTAAGGAACCTGGCCAGCGCCCGCCGTCGGCCCTCGATGAACTCCCGCTCCGAGACAGAGGTCAGGACTGTGGGTGGAAACAACTCAAATTATTAGATTAGAATTATCAGTATCACCATGGAGTGAAGTGTAAAATAGTTTGATAGTTTAGTGCAGCTAACATACAAGGATCCCGCAACGCCGTTTGATTTAGAAAGCCCTATTATACATTTCAGAGTAAGTAACGACCTCAAGACTGAAATTGCCTTAAGTATTCAAATGCAGTGGTTATTTGCATATGGCAAATTAGACTTTATAATCTGCCGTTATTTTATCAAAGCATTGATCTCGGATCTCAAAACATAAAAGGTTAGTAACACGTGTCTTGATGACAACTGGAAAAACCACAGCATGTGTCAAGATGAAGTGAAAAATGATCTTGTGCTTTCCATACAAGTTCCACTTAGTCACTGAATCAACAGAATGCATAAATATATGCATTCTGTCATAATTCCTGTCACATAAAAACAACAGATAAAACAACAATTATAAAGGCTGCAATACAGGCTGCAAGTGTTTATATCCGCTTGCAAGGCTCATTTTAATGTTGAAAGCAGAGATACGAGGAGTAATTGGCCCATGTCAGCCGGCTCTAACCGTGGGCATAGGCGTTTGCGGATCAGCCTTTTTTCGGTATTCATAATATGCGGGCGGGTTCGTTAAAATTAATATCAGCTATTTCTTATATGCCATCGTAATTATTTTGTTCAAGTTCGGAATTGCAAATCCTTTAATGCCATTAATAGCCTTGTGGAGTGTGTGTTGTTGGTGGCTGGTTTAAGCGGCCTCGCCTGGTCCGAGTCAGGCTGATTAGACTCTGGGGCTGCTGGGTTCGAACCGAACAACGAATGCACATCTGCAAATTCTGCACATATTGCACACATGTGGTATCGTCATCCGTAAATACCTACAATTACGTACTCCCGTCAACACGAATGTCAGTGAATTCCTTCTACCATCTGCGTACCAGATAAAGGGACAGCCCACAAAGGTTCTGAAATAATAACAGTAATGAATAAGCGTAGGGAAGACCTTGTGGCATACCTCCTTTCAGCATCCTCTTCGGTGGCAGGGCTGGCACCATTCTGTAGGCAAATCTTTGCACCAGCAGCTCGTGGAAGACATCAAAATCGCTGTATCGCCTGTAAACCGATATCTTGTGGTGCTGTGGAGGCAGACACAAGAATACATATTTCTATATAAACACTTTCTCTCTGACCGTGAGGTCAAAGATCTTTCTAATGACAACATAGATGAATACATGCAACACTGTTCTGCATCTTCTTGATCTCTTGAAATCCAACAGAGTAAAAACGTGTGTCTTGTGTGTTGTGCTCCTGTTTGAACCACTTGCCTGGCTGGTGACCTGGTACTCCACATGTTTGAGGAACAGCCCCTTCTTCTCGGGGATGAGCGCCACCTCAACGCTGTCCCTGGCCAGCAGCTTGTCCAGGCTGTGAGCCATCGTGAGCGGGTCATCCGGGGTCGGCTGCATCCTCAACGCACACAGGTCCTGGGGCTCGCCGAGGTGGGGCTTTGGCAGCTCTGTGTCAAAACACACGAAGAAGAAGAAGAAGAAGAATCCATGGCTTGCCGTGATTCAATTGAATGAGCAAAATGCTAAGATCAAAATACGCTATTTACCAAAACTCACCTACGTTGTAGTACAATGTGTGTGTGTGTGTGTGTGTGTGTGTGTGTGTGTGTGTGTGTGTGTGTGTGTGTGACACTACAACTATAGCATTATCATAAACTAAAAAGTTTATATGTGCACTACACACCGGTTCTGAGCGCTTCAATCTTACTCTTGCTTGTCATTAAAGTCACTGAAGTGTTTCGGTTACTTATGGCATCACTGAAGGCCCGGTTCGGAGTGCAAGCTGACCCTGCCAATGTGTATATTAGTTCTGTGTCATATCTTAGGCATGTTATTTCCGTATTCTCTTTGCCACTAGAGACTGGCCTGCGAGCCTCTGTGTCATGCACATTCCAATAAAATCATGACAAGCATGTAATGTAACGCTGCCAATGAAAACCAGCCATGCATGATCGCATGATCACATGCCACACACACACACACACACACACACACACACACACACACACACACACACACACACACACACACACACACACACACACACACACACACACACACACACACACACACACACACACACACACACACACACACACACACACACACACACACACCACTCTCGAGAGCAGTGTGTAGAAGTCAGCCGCCATTTTAACACCTGGAATAACACAGTGGGCCTTAAATCATTTCAGTGGGTTAAAATAACCCTGAGCCAGGACACCATATAATAAGTACCTCTACATAGAAACACACACACAAGAGCAACTGCTACCTCTCATTTTACCCACAATAGCACTCGGATTTGGAATACCATGCTTAAAATAAGACCGGCCTTTCACTTCACCAAAATGCGTTCTCAAAATACGGTAGGCTAACTGGGCCCACTCGTTTCTCATACATCCATATCTTCCACGATTAAAAAACTATTAAAATAATGCAAACATATAACTAACAGCTTACTCAGTGTTAATACAATCATTTTGAAACCATAAAGAGCAGCCATAAAAGCATGGAGATGTTGATGAGTGACCGGGCTACTCATTAAGCCGTGTCTTTACTGCCGTCCCTGCCGGGCTGGAGGAACCTCGTTGTCACCCACCTTGTATGCAGTTGTCACCCACCTTGTATGCAGTTGTCACCCACCTTGTATGCAGTTCTCCAGCAGTTTCGGATTTGGCTGCTTCCCTTGCTGGGCGAGAGCAATCAACGCCAGCGCTTTATAGAGGGACAACTTGCTGAGAAAGCCCCCCGTCGACTCTACGTGCTCAGCGATCTGCAGCAGCGGAACACAAAGAGCACATGATAAAGTGCTGGAGGTCAACGTCTATCGTTTCAACACGAACCGCGGTTTAACTATGGCTTCCATTGTGTGAACATTGGTCATTGTACACAGCGATGGTGTACTACTGTAAACGACGGCCAGTATAATCAAGTCACATGATGCAAATATAATGACTTTTGTGGAAAAACACTCCAATATTGGTAATGTGATGCGGTTAGAAAAATGTCATGAGAAAATACTAAAATAAGGAAACTTTTCCAACAGCCAAAATCTTGAATCCCACTAGATTATTTCTGAAAGAGGCTAAAAACACAACTCCTATACACCACTGAATACATATTTACACATACATTGCCAATGTGATGTTCATCATAAACTCACAACCATGGACCATTTAGGGTCCGTTCTCCTCACCTGTCCTAGAGCAGCCTTCTGGAGATCCGTCCTGTCCAGTAGCCTCTGAAACACCTCCAGCTGCACCCTCTCCTCCGTCCTGCACCGGATGGCTTCATACACTTCTCTGTAGTACGGGGGGACGGAGCCTGAACCAAACCGAACCACAAACCAAAGACATTTTCTTAGAATTCAACTTTATTTCAGGCACACACACAAATCCGCGTTTGGATTTGTCTCTTAGTTACGCGGGTGTGTGTGTGTGTGCGTGTGTGTGTGTGTGTGTGTGTGTGTGTGTGTGTGTGTGTGTGTGTGTGTGTGTGTGTGTGTGTGTGTGTGTGTGTGTGTGTGTGTGTGTGTGTGTGTGTGTGTGGACGAGGTGCATCTCTTTGTGCTGTATATTTTCATAGTTTTACGATTTTTTATACATTTCCCAATTTGTCATTCACTCTGTGTGTATGTTAGCATATAGACAAGTCGTATGGGTATTATTTGTATTAATTAGGTTTTAATTAGGTTTATTTGGTGAAGAGGGAAAGTAGAGTAGCTGTGTACTTTATACAAAAACATACAAATGATAGTAAAGGGCATACAGATGCTAGTCAAATGGGTGTTTACACTGGATGATGTTTGATGATGTTTGAAACAGGCAACCAGTCATGAGACCATCCAGGTAGTCAAGGTTGCGTTTCTCAATGAAAATCAGTCTGGTCTTTGCTGGGCATCAATTGATGTCCACATATGGGCGTGGCCTTATGTTGTTCATAAAACTCCAGGCAATCAGATTAAATAACCAAGTGACGCTCTTGCTCTCTTCACTCTTGCCGAATACGGTTGGAAGTAAATCAACAACAACGATTGCTTTGTCATGAACTAAAACTCCCTCCACCCTAGCGCTGATTGGTCCTATAAATTGACAATTTTTGGGAGAGGCTTTCAACGGGCTGGAGGCCAGACTGATCTGCAGAGATGAGGATTTTCAAAAACATTGTTTTTGCAATTCCTCACATTGTTAAAAATACAATTGGAGCCTCGTGAGACCATCCTGTTCACATTCTGTTCTCTATTCATTGGAGGGAACACATGTACGTCTGCATATGAAGTTGAGATGTTGCATACAACTATCCACAGGCGTGTGATGGATTACAGATAATAAAATATGTCTCTGTCTGTCTTTACTCTCTTTCCTCTCTCTCACCCCTGCCTCTTCATTTGTAGGTCGCTTAAGATAAGAAAAGACTCATGCAGACGATGCTTAGGCCAATGTTGCTGAGAGCAATCGATTACAGATGATCTGCCTATCATTTTATTAGGTACAAGTCATCAATAGAAACAGGCCTTGTGACTAAACTGGCAAGTAGGTAACCTTGATGAAGTGAGGCTGCTTGACAACAAGCCCACATGCACAACGCAGCCAGTCCTGTTTCTAGAGGCATGTCGTCATTTCTGAATGAGTGTGTGTGTGTGTGTGTGTTTTTTGTTCATTTTGTGGGTAGGTATTGCAGTGCATTCAACATGAAATGATAAAACAGTTGAATACGGTCTGCTGTGTCCATCACTCCTTGGCCTGATGCAACCAAATTCAGGCCTCACCCTCCACTGACTCTGCCTACCGCCGCCATTTGTTTGCATAAGAGAGCTGCCAGTAAAGCTATGCTATTCTATTATGTTATTCTAGCCACAGCTTTAGTGATACTAGAATAGCTCTGTGACACACACACGCTCACACACGTGCACACCCACGCACACACACACACTCACCGACAAACACACACACACACACACACACACACACACACACACACACATACACTCACCTGCACGCACACACACACACACACACACACACACAGACTACTAAAACTAAACAAATCCATGCAGGTCCAATAGCATGAAGTCAACTAACAAATCCTAATATTGACGTTAAACAGTCCTTACAACCCTTAGAAACACTCTTCTGAGACTCTTCCCGCATTGCGCTGTAACACCTCATGTGTGAACTCACAACTGGAGTATTTATATCCAATAAGAACAGAGAGAATTAGGGCTGGGCGATATGGCCAAAAATTTTATCACGATAATATTTTTCATATCAGTAAATATCGATAATTATCGCAATATATATATTCATCATTTCTGTCAAGTTTAAAGCCTATTTTTTGCTCCCGAGTGATAGCTGAAGAAACTAGAAGGTTAAATGTGGTTAAAAGTAGGAATGGCACGACACCACTTTCTTAAGCAATCTTAAGTATCCCTCCCCTGCCATAGGAAAACAAGGCACACGGTGTCCGACCGCGTCTCAAGTGAACACGCCACAGTCACTCTACCAAGACAAACTACACTGGTTCTATTTCATGTAGGCTACGCTGTCTAGGCTTCGCCTTATGGGCGTGTCCCGTGTGCGCACTCGCGTGTACTCACGTGCACTGGAAATTCAACAATGTACCAATCAACGTGGGCCCCGCCCACATATCACACGGCACCGTGTATATAATGCCGCGTAGAGCGGCACTCCTTTTTCTTTCAGCAATGAAAGTTACCAGTCGACTTTACCGAGAAGAAGAAATGACATCTTCCTTCAAGGGCAACGACAACGACGTTGATCGCCAAACAAATGGAAACACATGCGCTTGTAAAAACTAATAAAAACAAGCGCGTGTGAAAAAAACAAACCCTAACCCTAACCCTAACCCTAAACCCTAACCCTAACGTCTGGTTGCCATAGTAGTTACAAACAAACTAACCTTCAGCTAACAATGCAGCCAACAACTAACGTAATTAAACTTAAAATGGCCCACATTAAATTACATTTCTCAAAGAATAAGTATATGTACTGACAACAAACTATTGACATTAAGCAAACGTTAAGACAAGATATTTAAAGTAACAAACCTATAGACTATAAACTATAGGACCAAAAACGTAACACATATGGCATTAACATTTCCCATATGTATTGTTTTCATCTGTAGATATTGTTGTTTTCTTTGATCTTCTTCTTTTCTCTGGTCCGATTCTTTTAGGTTTTGTTTCCTTGCTTATATTTTCCAAAATAATTCCTTATTTAGGAAAATGTGTTGGTTTGATTGAACTGTTCAGTAACTTGCAAAATAGACTGAAAAACAAATATGAAAAAGAATCGTGACAATATTGTGGTTCGTGATCCTGCCTGGAGACGAGGGTGGGTCAAAGGGAGACGAGGGTGGGTCGGAGGGAGACGAGGGAGGGTCGGAGGGAGACGGGGGAGGGTCGGAGGGAGACGGGGGTGGGTCGGAGGGAGACGGGGTGTGTCAGATGGAGAAGGGGGAGACGAGAGTGGGTCGGAGGGAAACGGGGGAGACGAGGGAGACGAGGCTGGGTCGGAGAAAAACGGGGGAGACGAGGGAGACGAGGTTGGGTCGGAGGGAGACGGGGGAGATGAGGGTGGGTCGGAGGGAGACAGGATACTAAAGATCTTTGAGGTGAATTACCACTAAATAAATCTGGTGATTTACATACGCACACACACGCGCGCACGCACACACACACACACACACACACACACACACACACACACACACACACACACACACACACACCCACACACACACTTACAGTCACCAGCAGTCCCTGAGATTCTCACTCACACAGCCCTACTGGACCTGTCTCCATGGTTACCACTACTGGGAGGGTGTCCTTGGTAGAGATTAAGGAATGCAGAGAGGGAGAGATAGAGAGTGAGAGAGAGAGATAGAGAGAGAGAGAGAGAGAGAGAGAGAGAGAGAGAGGGACATTTGAGACCTTCTGAAAGGTAAACCATTCAGAAGTTATGTTGATAACAATATCTCGTCTGACACACACTGCTCAATGAGAGTCGGGTTAAGATGGGAGCAAGACGTTTTGTTTTGTTTTGTTTATATTCATGTGTAGGACTGTGGTTCGACTGCTCCCGTGACTCTCTTTTTCCTTCTCTGTGATGTTAAAATATGGACATTTTAACTAAATATGGCTCTGAAATATGCAGATACACAAGGAATTGCCATCTCAACCCAAATTCACTAAGCCAAAGTCTGAAACGACACGATTGCACTTTTTTTTGTACAGTATTGATTCTGAGAAAAACACTATTGACTTTTACTGGGAGTTATAGTGTTGTGAAAATCATTAAAGAGTTCAGAGTCTGTAACAAATGACTGCTAATTGACAATAAGGAGCTCCACCCACGTTGATATAATCCACATAGGCCTAGTTGAGTTTAAAGCTGAAGACAAGACACTGGAGGACAGCAGAGGACGGTGACCCCTGACCCTGCCTGCTCCATGATCAGTTACAACTGGATGACTGATGTCACTCATGTTTAACTAACAAGCACTGTGTGTGTGTGTGTGTGTGTGTGTGTGTGTGTGTGTGTGTTACCCAGAAAGAAAGCTATACAGCAAAAGAAAGTGAATAACGGAGAGAGAGAGACATAGACAGAGAGAGCGAGAGAAAAGAGAGAAAGGAAGCAATATAGAAAGACAGATGGAAAGAGCTTTGGCCCTCAGGCAGACACACTACCTGTCCTGATAGCAGATGGAATAGATCAGATACACATACACACAGATTTCAGTGACGTGCACAAAGAGACACACAGACACAAACACACACACACACACACACACACACACACACACACACACACACACACATAATTGGAGCATGTCTTTGCTCTTGCCTCAAGGTACCTTGGAAGGTATCGGGTTGTCTATATCTAGGGGCAGGGAGAGGACAACAAAAAGACAACACAAGAATAGCCAGCTGATTTCAGTGTGTGTGTGTGTGTGTGTGTGTGTGTGTGTGTGTGTGTGTGTGTGTGTGTGTGTGTGTGTGTGTGTGTGTGTGTGTGTGTGCGACCTTGTGCGTGTGCGTGTGTGTGTGTGTGTGTGTGTTGCCAGGAGGCGTTGTGCCCA